>MU227754.1:1336741-1357768 GCA_018584345.1 Thuja plicata
CACGCGCACACACACACACACACACACACACACACACACGTGTGTGTGTGTGTGTATGAATGTATTCAAATACAGATAAACATATACATATTAACTTTGGCTAGCTCTGGTGACCTCAATGTAGTTTGGAGCAAAAAACCTTAAGGTGGTCACGCTTATACCAAGTGAGTTATGCAGTTATACCTATTCCTCTTTCACCAATCAAAAAACCTACTCCTTTCTCTTTGTTTTCGGTTATCTGCCACATGAAAGCTAATCTTGTCAATGATAAGAAAAGAGTTATTAATTAGGAACATATTTCTAATCTGGTAGGAGATTTATTGTCTAAGAATTGTATTTTTATGAATGTATGATCTGGGATAGACAGAGAACAGCTCAATCAAAGGCGATGCAAAAAGAGCCTTCCTTGGTTAAGATTAGTAAACTTGAGTACTTTTGGATTGGAAGTAATTGTAGTTTCTTTTAGTAAACAACCCACACATAGTTAAAAGATTTTTTCTCATTCGAGTATGGGGATATACATTTAGGCCTTTAATAAATGATGACTAACTGTGTGCATGCTATGTTATTGTTCTTCTTAAGTAGATTAAAATTGCCTCGAAATTAAAACTTAGAAGTAATCAAGTACTTCTCAATAAGTTATATAACTCTCACCTTTAATAGATCTATTTTTCATAAGGACTAACGAAACATGGTGTCTTGTTAAGCAATATTTTTTTGTAGTTGTATAATGTCTATAGGAACAGCTTAAATTTGGACAGGCAAGACAGGGTTCGAAAGCCCCTGATTAACAGGGTACCCACCTTTTAAAATTAGTTTCAAATGGCATTGACACTAATAGTGCAAAATTGTAAAGCCAGGGAATAAAACATCTAAACGAATGCTCTTAGATATGGATTAAATGTTAATAATGGTTTAAAACCATTTTTTGTAAATGAGGGAATGCCCTCATAATTATATGTAATATAATAATATGGACTTGGGTCTCGGGCTAGACTGGAGGTTTTCTTCTCCATTCTTTCCTACCAGTGCCCGCAGTGAATGGAGATTTTGTAAACTATAATTTATATTAATAAATATTTTGGCTAAGGCCTTTTTCCAATCAAAAAAGAAGAAGAAGAAAGCAGTTTAACTTGACAATTCTATATAGAAATTATTAGGTTTTCCTATATAGAGATTGGATTTTTCTATATAGAGGTTATGAATTAAATAAAAGGGGTAAGACTCCCTAAGAAAAAGAACGGTAAATAAAAATTTTATATAAATAATAATATTATTTTGACTATTAATTTTTAGATACTATATATATTGGGAAACCCAACAAAAATGTCATCTCTCACATCAATTTTCGGTGGTTTCCCATACATATCCGAAGATTGGCATGAAATGCAGTGAACTTGTAATACAGAAATATTTCAAAGCTCAATAGAGGCATATAGATATCATCGAAGGTGAATCTCTGCAAAACATCTTTCAAGCACTCCATAATTTCTGATTGCACCGTCTCTACTATAAAATTTATGAGCGATTTGGTGTTGAAGTTGTAGCCGACGACCTTCCTCTAGCTCATTGTTGGCATTGAAAATTCTTGTGCTCAAAAAGTTGTGAAGAATAAAGTTGAAGCATTACATTTTCCTATATTTTTTAAATGGGTTTTCAGTACATGCTCCACATTTGTAGGATTACCAGCCCAATTACCTTGTATAACCCAAGCCAAACTCAAAACTCAATTTCATTATTATCGTGCTGCAAAAGTTTGGTAAATGCTCGTAAAGTGTTTGTTCATGAACTATTTGACCAAATGCCTCAAATAAATTTAGTCAAATGGAATGTCATGATTGGAGGATATGCACAAAATGGATTTGTTAAAAAGGCTTTCAAAACTTTCAATCAAATGCAATTGGCAGGTATAAAAATAGACTTCACAAGCTTTGTCAGCATCCTCCCGTTGTGTGCAAAACTGGAAGCTTTGGACTAGGGTATAGATATCCATCAAAGGAGAAGGATTAGTGGAATTTCGTCATACTTTATAGTTGCACTTCACTGCTAGATATATGCATAAAATATGGAAGCATAGACAAGGCATGCAAACTATTCGACATAATGGCTGAAAGAGATGTCATCTCATGGAACACCATGGTTGTAGGATGTCCAAAATATGGAAGCATACACAAGGCACGTGAACTGTATAATAGAATGTATCTAGAGAATGTGTTCTAATGAAATATCCTGATTGCAGAATATTTACGAAATGGAATTTTTGAAAAGGCTTCAGAAACTTTCAAGCAAATGCAGATGGCAGTGGTAAAACCAAAATCCACAATAGTTGTCAATATCCTCTTTTCCTATGCGAAAATGTGAGCTCTGGAACAAAGTATAGAAATTCATCAAATGATAAAAGATAGAATAACTTTTCCAGATGTTGTAGTTGCAACCCCTCCTGTAAATGTATTCCAAAATGTAGGAAGCGAAGACCATGCATTTGAACTATTTGATGAAAGGCCTCCTAGAAATGTGGTCTGGTGGAATGCCATGATTGCAGAATGTGCGCAGAATAGATTTGTTGACAAGTCTTGAAAAGATTTTGAGCAAGTGAAAATTGACATTTGTATAACCATCATCCTCCCTACATGTGCCAAAATGGGCAAGGTATTCGGAGGATCCAGGTTCCGGTCGTTGACTGATTTGAGGTTAATGATACCAATCTATAACATCACATTTGTAGAAGATGTTCTCAAACTTTGTGCATTACAAAATAAATGGACACCTATACAATGTAATTCAGATTGCCTCACATCTTTATTATATAGAATTTTTTTTATGAATAAGGGGCTGAAGCCAAGATGAAATTTATTAAAAGTAATAAATGTACATCAAACCTAGTTCAAGGGCATACCGGGAGGAAAGAACTAGCAAGAAAACCTCCGGTCATAGCCCATACAACCTAAAACTAAAGAAAAGTTGTCTCAAAAAACAACTAGCCAATGTCAAAACTGAATAAATTTACACAGGAATCCTCCAAATTCCACAGGATTCAATAGTTTTGATGTGAAGCCAAGGACACCGAAGATTCTAACTCTTATGAGTCTGAGAATATTGAAACACTCTAAACTGCCTAGGACTAGAGGATAAGAGTATGCTTTGTAGTTTGAGTCCTCAAGTATCTCCTAGCCCTCCTCTACCTTGTCAACACCTCATGATTCCTTTAAATCTATCGAAGAAGGGGAAGAAAAAAGAGAAGTGATCTCAAAATTATTGTTTAAAGGATTTGCCTTCCGCTCCAACTCGAATTTGAATTTTTAGGACCGTTTGGACTATGAAGTAAAAACTACGTGAGCTCATTCTAATTCTGAATCCATTGAGGGCATACAAGTGTACTTAAGAGATATGCCCAATGCTGCCTGATTTGCTAGCTCGTCTGCCAAGTGGTTACCTTCGTGGAAGATGTGATTGACCATTATAAATTCAAATTTATCTACCAAATTTAGAATGACCTCTATAGTTGCTTGCAATCTCCAATTCGGGGTAGATCGTATTCTAACTACATTTAGCATAATCATAGAATCACCTTCAATCTCCAGTTTACCCAATTTTAGTTCAATTGCAAGTGCCAAACCAAAAAGTAATGCTTTAAATTATGTCATGTTACTGGTGTCTATTTCCATAGGTTTTGTTAATTTTTCAATTACCCTACCCTTTCTAGAATTAATAATACATCCAGCCCCTGATGGACATGGGTTACCCTTAGAGACCCCATCAAATGTCAATTTGAACCAACCCTGAGGAGGGATCAAACAAAGACAACTTTCTCTAAGCCTTGCACTTGCTCTCATTCCTCTACCTAATATTGTAGGAGACTTAAGACCAAACCAGTTCTTCAGCATTTTATCATCCCAACTGGTATAGTAATTATGTTGTGCACATTGAGATTGGATGTGAGAATTCATTAGTTCAACAATGGATGCCTCAATTTTGTTGAGTAAAGAATCTATATCCATGTATTTGTCTTGGAATATCCTTATGTTCCTTTCTTTCCATAATTTCCATATCAAAATGGAAGGAGAGATAACCTATAGATTACCACAAAGGCTTTCCTTAAAAGGTTAGGGCCATGCTATGAAAAGAGATAAAATGTCTCGGGGAAAAGATGATGACCACCCTAGTTTTTCACAAAGCCATTACAAGCATTATGCTGCAAAGGAGCAAGTGAGAAGCAAATGATTTATGTCTTCTTCATTGTTATGGCATAAAGTGCAAATTGAAGGGCCATGGTATCCAACTTTCTTGAACCAATCAGCAGTAAGGATTCTGCCCTGGATTGCTGCCCAAGAGAATAAACCTGCCTTCGGAAGACATACCTTGTTCCAACATAGTTTTCTGGAGTTCTGGGATTGGGTTTGTAGGGGGACACCTGAAATAAGTCTATGTCCATGCTTCACATTATAAATCCTTGACTTTGAACCATTCCAAATGATTTCATCATTTCCCTATTTGAGAAAAAAGATTCTATCTTCAAGAATCTTGTTAAGGTGTTCCAAGTTTGTATGGTCTAAGTTGAGTTCTGCAAAATGACGCCAATGCCAAGCACCAACTACATTGCTCACTGAGGAAGGTGGTAAGTAATCTTTAACCAAGACCCCCCACTAATCTGAGCACACTTTGCTAATTCTATTTGATCCCAAAAGTTTTATGCTAGGAANCCCCCCCCCCCCCCCCCCCATGAGTCATCCAGAAAAGAGCTCTACTCCCATCTTTGATGTGATCCTCGATAATGCCCCTAAATCTTGAAATAACATTCCAAATTATGGATCCCCTAGGGAGTTCCCTGACTCTAGCAAATTTGACATCATTAAGGTTGTGAAATTATTTCCCTTTGCTAATCCTTACCCATTTGAGATTTTGTTCTTTGAGAATTTTCCAATAAATTTTCACTCCAAGGGCCTGATTCTGCCAAAGTTGGTTTTTGATCCCTGTACCCCATGCCTCCACTGGACTACATAATTTATCCCATGAAATGAGGGAAAATTTTATGTTGGTGTCTGTGCCTTGCCAGAATAATTTCTTGAGTTTTTTGACTATCCATATAACTACTCATTGGTAATGCAATGCAAGACATCAGATAAATTGGAATAGCTGCCAAAGTCGCTTTAATCATAACAATTCTACCTACCCATGATAACCATTTGGATTTCCATGATTCCATTCTCCTATTCATTCTTTCACCGATAGGTTTCCAAATTGAAGATACTCTCATAGATTTCTCAATTGGGATTCCTAGGTAAGAGCACAGGAGAGATCCAATCTTGAAGTCCAAGACCTTTGATATCTGATGCTGAATTTTCCTCTTTGTATGAAAAAAGAAATTAGAGACTTGTCTTTATTGGCAACTTGTCTTGGAGCTAATGCATAATTTTCAAGAGTTTTCTTAATTTTCAAAGCCTCCCCAATGACGCCCTTACCAAAAAGAAGAATGTCATCTACAAATTGCTGGTGAGTAACTGCCCTTTCAGCAGAGGTGATTTCCACACCCCTAATTAAGCCCTGATTATGTAAACTGATAAGTCTATGCCCCAAGGCTTTTTTCATTAGGATAAATAAGAAGGGAGATAAAGGGTCCCCTTGCCTGATCCCATTAGAACCTTCAAAATAACCATGTGGGGAACCATTGATAAGGATGGAAAATTTTGGAGTAGATATGCAGTAATAAATTAAATTGATCCATGCTTTAGAGAACCCAAATTTTTACATGCATCTGGCTAAGAATCTCCAGTCCACCTTATCATATGCCTTCTTGATATCTAGTTTAATAATCATGCTTGGATGTTTATTACATTGAACAGAATGAATGGCTTCATGTGCAATGATGACACCATATAGGATTGATCACCTAGGAACAAACCATGTTTGTTCTTCCCCTACGATCTTTCCCAATATTTTTTTTAATCTATTGGCTAAATCTTTGGATAAAAAAATTTAGATGGTGTTACAAAGAGCTACCAGCCTAAATTCATCCAAATTTATAGCTTGATCCATTTTAGGAATAAGAGCAATAAAAGTATTATTAATTTTGGTCAGAATTCTACCTGAAGAACGAGCTGCCTCCAAAGCCTCTATGAGCTCTTTCCCCAGAATGTGCTAGCTGTGCAGAAAGAAGGTAGGGGGGGAATCCATCTAGGCTAGGGGCTTTATCAGGAGCCATGTGCTTAAGGGTTTGAAAATTTTCCTCTTCTAAGAATTTGGCCGAAAGTAATTGGTTATCTTCATGAGTGACAATCTTAGGAATGTCAATCAACATGTCTTTCTGAGCTTGAATAAGTGAACACTCTGAGTTATTCAGCAAGTTGTTGAAGAATCTTACAATTTATTCTTGAATCTCCTTTTGATCTTGGAGTATATCCCCGTCCACATTTGTGATTTTATGGATTCTATTGGAACTCATGCACTGTTTAGTACTATTGTGAATGAATTTTGTGTTTTTGTCCCCTGCTTCCAGCCAAGTATTCATGGATTTCTGCGTCCAAAATATTTCTTCTTTAGCTAGTATATCTTCATGTTCCCTTAGAATTATTTTTTTTATTTTAACAAGTCACTATTCATTCCCTGCTGAATAATTACTTCATTCAAGTCCTTTAGCCTTTGTTCAATATCCAATTTGGAGGAGAAGATATTTTTACAATGGTTTCTGTTCCAGTTGATCATATTTTGTTTGATGTGCTTAAGTTTAGAAAAAAAAAAAAACATCCTTGATCCTTTGACCCAAACTTCTGACCACCAATCTGCCACCAATTTAGAGAAATTCTCATCTTTAAGCCACATGTTCTCAAATTTGAATGGGCAAAACAAAGGTTTTTCTTCCCCCAAGATTTCAAGTTGAATAGGGAAGTGATCTGAACCCAAAGTTGGGGAGATTGAATCTTTCAGATCAAATGGGAAGGCATTTAAGTCTCCTTTAAAGAAAAATCTATCTAATTTTTTTGAGATATTTCTAGAACCAAGTATTTTGTTCGACCAGGTGAATGTTCCATTGTCAAGTTCAATTTCCATGAGATTCTCAGATTGCAGCCAATTCTTAAAGTCGGATTGGATTTTATATTCCCTTTGAGAGCCCCCCAATTTATCAGATGGGTGGACTATTGCATTGAAGTCTCCCCCTAGAGTAATGTTATTATTTGACCAATCTTCCATACATCTGTTGATCTCCTCCAACACTTCTATTTTCTTCTCCTGAAATTTGGCCCATATACATTTAAAATGGAGAAATGAGAATTGGAGACCAAGCTTCCAATTTTCCCTCCTATACAGTTTCTACTTCTAACCAACTTTGAGCAAGAGAGATGTCTGGAATTCAAAATAATTGCAATGCCTCCAAAGGATCCTATGGCATCAATCCCCTCCATTGACCAATTACCTAGATCTTTGGTAAACTTTTCTAACTGTTCACAGCTCATTTTTGTTTCTTGTAATAATACTACATCAGCCTTAGAAGAAAGAATGCAACGTTTAACCACTCGCTTCTTGTTAGGGGCATTAAGACCCCTAACATTCCATGATAGGATTTTTATTGTAACTTGGGAAGGAACTTCACCTCCCCTACTTGTAAGTATGCTATGATTTTTGTTTGATCAGAATCATCCCCATCTTCAGATCTTAATGTTGCTAGAGATTTCCTGTCTCTCCCTTTTTTAAGAATAGCCCCACAATCTAGAAGAGAGTTTCTAGTTGAGGATTTATTGATGCCTAAGTTATTAACCTATTTCGGAGACACTGAGAGGCCAAAGGATATATTTGTGGACTTCTCCCATTAAGATGACTAAGAGGGCATTCCTTTGAGTTTTCACTGTAGAATACTAGATCTTCCATGTCATTCAATCTCTCTTCATCCTTCACATAATCTACTTCAAGGAATCGTTCTACAAAATTGAGTGATTTGGAAGTCTTGTCCGGGTAGGAAGTATTCCCCGAGCAACCAAAGAGTTCATACACTACCTGTAGTCTGGGGGAAATGGGAGATCCAAGAGGCCGATCCTCCATTTGAGCTTTGGATGGATTATCCTTCCCTGATTCCTTTCGGAGTTTGTTTTTTGATGTTGATTCTAAAGGCACAACTCCCCCTTTAATATTGTGTTTTGATAAGGATTTATTGACTTTGGCATCATTCCCCCTGTGATTTTCCTTTTGTTTAAGAATACCAAAATTCTTAACAACAGATGCTTTCCCATCTGGATCTTTAGCCAAAAGTCTAGATGATTTTCTACATCCCAAGATGTTAGTGAATGTGATGAGTTCCAAAACCTCTAAGTTTTGAGGATTGAGTGATTTGGCCCTAGCTAATTCCCACATGTCACTAATCCTAGTTTGTAAAATGTCATCCTCCATTTCTCTTTGAGGGGAAGCCATAGATTTGTCCTTAGTGCATCTTGTATAAGAAAACTCAACACACTCTATGAGAGAAATGATATTAGATTCCATCGTTGTGTGGCTTTCCATATCATTATGTTTTTCAAATGGGATGAGTTGTTCTCCTGGGGGTTCTTTTTCTGCTATGATTTGATCTGCCATTTCTGCAATCATTCTTGCTTGCACCTCTGAGAACCATTGGGTGAGAAGTTGTTCAATACATTTATGATTGAATCTTGGAATATGAATTAGTAGAGGAACAAATACTTTGTGATAAAGTGATTTGCTTTCCCACCGTCTCTCTATTTATTAAAATTTTGATTTGCCTTGGTATCATCGAGGCTGAGCCGCGCATATTATTTGTCTTCTCTCTGAATCTTTCTTTTTCTTTGTTCCTGAGACCCCACTCTGGCGCAAGCTTTTCACCCCATCAATATTCCCACCTCTCTGAGAAACTCCCCCAGTTTTTTATTTAGGGGCTAATATAAATAGATTTGTTCTACTGCGATTTGTAGAGCCTTTAACTTTCCAGTATAAAAACCACAAAAACAAATTAATCTCTTTTTTTATATTATCTACGGTCATGTGTTTCTCAAATGTTGATGTAGCATTCTGAGTCCATAGCTCCGGGAAAAGGTCCAAGTGTGGGATTTGGAACTCCCGCCTATCCCAATCTAATATTTCCTGCTCCATATTCCATTTAGGGTCCTCATCTAGTGCTAGAAGTTCCTGAAACAAGTCTGAGGCTTGTGTTTGATCTATATAGCTCTGAATGTGATCATAGGAAATAACCTGAACCCAAGTTCCAAATTTTGATATGATTTTGAGAGATCTTGGGAGCTCTTTTTCCAGATTCATGAGTACGCAAATCTTCGAGGATGCACTTTTATCCATATGTGAATGATTGAGGTAAATGCCCAATTTGTTAGCAAAAAATTGGAGGATATTAACATCTATGTATTCCATTGGAATATTTTTGAGAGTTATCCACATCGGAATGAATTTGATGACATTATTCTTACTGTCAAAATTTGGGCACCATTGTTGCATGTGCAACCCATGATTGTTATGTAACCAACCTTTGAATTTGAAATTTGTATCTCTATTGAGCTTATCTTTGAAAATAACTAAGAAGAATCCTAACTCACCATCTAGACAGTCAATTTGGAGAATGTTTTGCCAATTTAAAAATACCCAAATATTGAAATCTAAGTAGGATAGATTAGTTTTCCAAAACTTACAAATTATTGCATGTTGTAGCAGAAGATGTCTCTTCTGCACCAAGGTTTCCTCATAAAAGGTGATAGAGATTTAAGTTGGTCTTGGTAAAGAAGGCTCAACCTCAGATCTGAGTTGATTTGATTCCCAACTTTGGATGTCTTATGAAGTAGTTTTGGAGAGGGAGCACTTGTCCATCCTTTCTGTTTGACTCTTGTGAAATTGTTTTTTTTTTGTTCAGGGATGACCGGTCTTGGTATCCATTTCAATGTAGCCTTGTGATTCCTCCTAAATTCTTTGTTTGTCCCATTGTAAAAATCCGGAAACTTATAGTTTTTCAGGATATCTGTGCGTTTCTTATGGATGTCCCAATGTATGCGCAACCAAGCCTTCCTTGGTAATGGAGGATTATACGGCCTTCGGGATATCTGTACGTTTCTTATGGATGTCCCAA
Organism: Thuja plicata; assembly: GCA_018584345.1. Lineage (NCBI taxonomy): Eukaryota > Viridiplantae > Streptophyta > Pinopsida > Cupressales > Cupressaceae > Thuja > Thuja plicata. The sequence goes on from MU227754.1 coordinate 1,346,811, forward strand.
TGTATGCGCAACCAAGCCTTCCTTGGTAATGGAGGATTATACGGCCTTCGGGATATCTGTACGTTTCTTATGGATGTCCCAATGTATGCGCAACCAAGCCTTCTTTGGTAATGGAGGATTATACGGCCTTCCATTTGGAGTGGTTGGAAAAATTGGAATAATATTTGGATTAATGGATGGCTTCCACGGAGTTTTCAGATCCTTTGAATAATCTCGAGACCAATTTCCAAGCTTTTTTCCATAATCTCGCTGAGATGCCTTTTCACTGTGGGAAACTCCAAATATTGTTCGTTTGAATATACCTGACTGTTGGAAAAATCCATTGCCCTCATCCAGCCCCCTATTGTTAAAGTGCAGTTGTCCCTGGCATAAAGATTTAACTCTTGAGTGGGCATATGTCTAACCTGCAGCTCTTCTTTCAAGAGCAAAACGTCTGTCACCATGGAATCCGTTCCTTCTTAAAATTTGCTCATATTGAGAGTGGCCATTACTTAGACCTATCTCATGTTGGAGACAGCCTCTCCTTGGCTCTTACTCGTGTTGCAGATGGCCTTTCCACATTGTTATATATGTTTCAAATTCCTCCCACAATGATCTCTAAATCGGTGCTGCAATTGCCTCCAAGCTCTCTATTTGATTCGATCTCTTATCGCCTCAATCTCCTAGGCCTGAAGAAGTGTATAATGGCTTACCACAAAGAAGAGGATCTCCTTTCACTGGTTGAAAATGACATATCAAAGACAAATCCGGTATTAAATATTCCAGTGACTATCACAAATCGATTCCCCGAGCCTATGATACCACTGCACTATGCGCAGTTTACTTGCCTCACTGTGGATCTTCTCCTATGCGCAGAAGCACTCCGGCACTCGGGTGTACTTTGCAAACCATTATCTACCATAGAATTGACTTTTCAATTTGCATCCCTTTCATTTTGGGATCAATCAGATGCGTTGTGTAAACCACGGTCTATCAGATCTCCTGCTCAGACAACACCATCATAACGCTCTACTTGCATTGGCACGCCTCTGATCAGCATTGTGTACTACGCGGAGTGTCAAGAGCGTGGGAAATCATGGATATTAATCTGCTGGTAGTAAGAAAATGAATCAATTCATCAAGATGGAATCTTAATTGATATCCATTGCTACGGTTTCCAAGTATGGATTTTGACAGTCACATTTACAGAAGCGGATGGATATCTAAGAACAAGATTCTTTCAATTCCTTCGGACTCCAAAACTCTTTCAATTCATTTTTTCACGGCGACACTTGACAATGCTAGTCCGTGCCCTAGCCGCGTACTCCTCATTCTACACTTACTTAATGGTCGCCAAACCCTTTCTTGCTGGCCATTCAGGCTGAAACAATATTTTTTATATTTTCGAGCTCACCAACACAGACTCAATACTGTAATAGGAAACAATATATATAATTGATCTTCGACATTTTAAAGCAATTTTTATGCAAGTTGTTACATGTTTAGCAGAAAAAAATAGTATAGCATGCAACTTTATAAACCTGTTACCATGTATCAAATGTTCCAGACCTATTTATTCACACTTTAGATGATGAAGCTTCAAAGCTTCACATGCATTTCTAATAATTGATTCCAAGTCTCAGTCCATGGGATGTTTAATTTTTTGTTACCAAATCTTATCTTGGGAGAGATTGTAAAAGGACATTTCTCTTAAAATTGTTTAGGATCCAATCATGGTCTCATCCTTTATGATTTTGTTCAATATTTATTTATTTTTTCAAACTACCTTTCTAAATTTAGTATTTTTTGATGGAAAAATGATTAACACTTATCTTAAATTTTAGTTTTTAACAACACAAATATCAATGTGAAATAATTCACACATTCGTATAGTACTAATGCCATATGTTTTTATGGTTAGATCATAATTGAACTTTTAATTCATGTCATATGGAGCTCGAGCTCGTCTTTCTTCTGGAAGCACAAAGAATTTAACTTCAAACAATTATGAGTCATTTTAATATCTATTAACTTCCTAAGGGCAATATGTATCTTGTCACTTCAGTGACATATGCATTGGATTTTATTATGTCGGACCATACAAAATATTTATTTACTATTACTTTTTATTTTTATTTAATTATTATTAGCCATCCACTATATTACCTAAAACATATCTTGCTATCGACATAACCATTACACCTCGTTGAGGTGCAAGTGCTAGTTTATTAAGGTTTTGCCTTCATGTATGTTGCTTATGAAGCAAACCGACTCAAGAGGCTTGCATGTGGAATATTTTTCCTTGAAAAGAATGTCACTTTCATTTTAATTAATTGATTGGTGCTAAGATGATGTTTTTGTCTTGTGTTCCATGCTTTGAGAATTGTGCCAAATTCATCTATCTTTGGTATCTACTTAAGAATGTTAGAAAATCAATTATGAATAAAATTGTTAAGAAATGTGTGTTAATACTACATCTTAATATTGAGAACACTAAATATAAATTTTAGCTTATAGAGTTCTTTTTTTCTTAAAAAAATTATTGACATAGGCTTTACCAACCATGGAATGGATAGCCCGCTCCCTCCGATCACCGGTCTAATCACCAACCATGGAATGGATAGCCCAGTCCCTCCGATCACTGGTCTGATCACCAACCAACTACATTATTCTGTCCATTGGGATTGGGAATCACTCTGGGCATTGCCAACATGGGTTTAACAATGGGCTCTTTTTAATTGATTGATGACTTAAAATGACATGGAACTCTGTACAATATTCAATTTAAATGGGTTTCTACAAGTTATGCTCACCACATTACAAATGTAGAAATATCTCTATGTATGAGAGAGTTGCAAGAGAAAGTTAAAAATGTTTGAACAAGAACAATCACTATTTAATGACATGTAATTATGACTATCATAAAGAATTTTGAAACATGATTTAAATAAGATAAATTAGATCATCTAACTTGGGAGGATAACTATGGCATACTATAAAAGATTCTTATAATAGGGGTAAAGAACATGTTGTAGTTATCATGAAGGCTTTTCTTGGGATGTGGGCACTATAATTTGACTAAGGAATTTAAGTGTGATATTTTAGTGGTATTAGCTCATGGTTTTCCTTTTTAGTAGTTTCATGTATTGTTTTCTCTATTTAACATGTGTTTGGTATAGGGTTCATACGTTGTATTTTTTAAGTATTGTTAGTATAACTCCAAATCTTAGTGTTGATGTTATCTCTTATGAAGTTCTATTGCCTAGATTATATTGTAGCCAATATTGCTGTTAATGCATTGGTTTGGATTTTGGAGGCTAGTTTTCATCTCAAAACATTTTTCCCAGGATACATCATTGTTCCATGGTGAATGATTATATTCTTACAAGCTAGTTTAGAGCATATTTTTATATTCATATATCATCTTAGATTAGCGTAAGAAGTATTTTCACACCTTAGCTTCCTTTCTTTTTGGCATTAAATCTTAATCAACTCAAGTCCTATGTGGTAGGACTAAGGATTTTTGCATTAATTTTGGTTTGGTTGGGAGCATTCCTAGGTAATATTTTTATTTCAAAAAATATAGAAAGCATCATCTGAATTTGATAAAGGAATTTGTTAAACAATACAAGGTATGAGGAGAAACGCAAGTATTGTGAGAACCATGGACAATAACAAAACTCAAAATAAGATGTGTATGCATTAAAAGTCGCCATTAACTTTTCCAAAATGATTTTTAAATACATGTGAAATCCCAACAATCTTAGGATTCCAACTAGTTTGAACTGAAGAATTTTGGAGGATAAAAAAACAAATAGAATTACAAATATTTAAAAAACTACAAAATTGGGTACCCAACTTGGCCGGGTCATAACTTTCTACTCAGTGCTCAAAAAAATGAAACCGTTTGTATTATTGGAAAAGTATTGAAAACATTTGAACTCATCTATTAGAACCATGCCTTCGACAGTTGTTCCAAGGAACTATCAACACTTTCAACCTCAAATTCTACTTCGAAGACCTCCAAAAATGCAATTTACTAGAACATACACTAGTACATTTGACCCACATTTACGACTAATTTTTCTGACCAAACATTAAAATTGTTTTTTTTGGTCAGATTATAGAAGGAAAATTTTGATTTTTTTTAATCCACGCCCATGTTCATCGGAATTACAATGAACACAGGCATAACTTTGAAAAAAGGTATATATCTATTCATTATGTTTCTCCATCGAGCAGTATTCTTACGCGCAGACCACAAAGGGCACAAAACATGAAGGCGATAAAGGGCACAAAATAACAAGGCATATTGAAGTGAGGGCACAAAACAACAAGTCAAAAGCTTTACTAGCACCATTACAACACAAGATAATGAAGTGAGGGCTCGCAGGTAAGACACGATCAAAGATATTGACCTTGAATGCAATTTCCTTCTTTTCATACTGTCTTTATTCAAGCTAGGACATATCAAAGGCATAAATTTCACCATAAAGTTCTTCCAAAATATATTTATCAATATCATTGCTTTGCTGGATAGAAATCAGAAAGGTTTTGTAGGGTTCGGTTATGATTGCTGGATAGAAATTAAAAACATTTTGTAGGGTTTTCTTTATGTTATGATTGTTGGATATATTGTTGGTTATGCTTGCTGGATATATTCTGTTATTTTCTTAGTTGGCACGATTACACCATTCTTGGACAAGCTTGGATTCTCATTCTAGGAATGACACACAAATCTAATTGTATTAGCTTGTGTACCGATAACCTCACCCACTGCATATCTAACACATATGCACTACCACTTGGAATCGCTTCTATCATTTCTACATGCCTTGGACATGAAGGTGAACCTGGTTTGATTTTGAATTGGATTTTTTAAATAGAGCTAAAATTGGTTTCCATATTATCTCTAAGCAACAAGTTTTGAAAACAATCATTGAACCACACATTTAAGTATCAAAACAAATTAAAAATTTGGAAATCCTAAGAGGCTAAATCACTTGATCTTAAAACATAAATCACAAAATAAATTAATTGTAATAGTTTGCACGCTCTGTTCACATAGTACAAGTACACTCGTTAGCAATGTATATTAATTAATTATAAGTGTAGAAGCAGCGATATCGCCTCTTGATCAAGCAACAATGCTATAATTTACTCTACAATGACCAAGGTTATCATGAGAAAACTTCCACATTTACACTGACTAGAATCCCCAACAAATATAGAATGGAAGATTTATATATTTTTAACCTTGTTACCCAAAACAAAGAATGCATTTCTTTGTTGTTTCTTGACTCATCAAACAAATCGAAGTGAAAATGATTAAATGGTTAAGGTTTGTGTACATTTTTAATGTTCAAATGTAAAACAAACTACTTGGATAGTGATGTCTATTGCTAGCCAAAATTACCTTGACACATCTAGAATTTTTGAGGTACACATAGGTGATAGTAACAATTATAAATGAACTTGTGTGCAAAAATTCATACCCTGGTCAAATCCACGTGTGAATTGAACATATTTCCAATTTGGAAAGGAATCATACATTGAAATATGTAGGTTCTTCTATACTTGAACTTAAGATTTTCCTACATATTGGTCATATCCATCTTGCTAGCCTTGCACTTCCCTTATTTTTTCTTAGGTTTCCTTACCCATGGCTTTTTGCTCATTTCTCGCTATTTCATGATAACATCCAATCTTTTATTTTTTTAATCCTCTATCTCTTCTTTTTGATATCATTCACATGCCTTTGTCATCTCGTTAATGCATCGAAAGTGACTTATGTACATAAAAGTAAGAAAATTTGTGGTTTCAAAGTCTATTTAGGCACAGTTGAATTTAACTACATGATAACAAAAACATAAAGCCAAAACTGAAGTAGATAGATTTTATTTTTGCAACTACTGTGTGCATGTGATATTGACATTTGATTTTGGGCTATATATATTTGTGTGTGTGTACATGCTTCTTAAAAGCACTAGTTGCAATCATTTTTGAGCTCATATTTGGCAGTCCAACTCTAGTATTCCAGTTTTGACTTGTACAGTTGGGTTTTCAGAAGCAGCTTTATAATAAGAGAAAATCTAACTTTATTATTGGATAATACTGAGGGGGGGTTGAATCAGTATTATAGCACTTTATTAAATTCTTCAACCATTTAAACATTAACCGTAAACTTGCAGTAAAGAAAAGAATATAAGCAAATGACACAGTACTCATAACACCATATTTTGTTTTCGAGGAAATCTCGGCCAAGGGAAAACCCCAGTAGGGATGGTACCCACAAGCATGTACTAAAGTATAATGTCCCTGTTAGGAGACCTAGCCATGTTAGGAGCTGAATATTACATAGCACATTTCCTTGTTAAAGTAATTACAACCCTATTAAAGGTTCAAAACACCATGTTATGGGCCAACTGAGCTTACAGCTCTTACAAACTAATTATGTATACAAAGTGTTCTCAGTCATGAACAAAACAAGAAACACTAGTGCTTAGATAGTTCCTTTATAGTCCTTCAATGATCTCTGACATTCTCTGCTCTTCTATTCGCCCATCCATACTCATCCAACCAATCAACCAACATATATATTTATCAAAAATATCTTACATATATATCTTACAACTTTACAAAGTCAGCTCCCAATATGAATATTACAAATATTACAAAGTCGACTCTCGGTACAAATACATTTAGTAAGGAAAATAATAAATGTATATTCAGCGCTCTTACATACTCAAAGTGTAGGTTATCAACAACCAAAATCCAACTCTGATTTTCTAGAGTCCATGTCATACTCTCTCAATCTTCGCTATTGTCCAACCGCTTTGTGTCGTTGTTCTGCTACAGTTTGTATGTCTTCAATTCTTTCTAACTTGTCGTATACTTTACCAAAACCAAATCGATCTTAGGTGTAGGTCATACATACCCCATACTGTCTTCCTCTAATCTCTCTTTCCCTAATTCATCGATCTCGATCTTCGATATCCAAAATACTTATGTATCTCTGCTTCTATACTTAGTCGATTTCTGAATCAACAAAACTTATCTTTATAGGAATCGATCTGAAACCCAGATGTGTTTCCATAAATGAAAACCAAAATTGAATCATATTTACACAAAATTGATCACTTCCCAACAATCTCTCCCTTTGGCATTGATGGCAACACTTAAAAAAAGAATAAGTGTTCCAAAAAAAAACTGTCTCCTCTATATTCTCTCTTTCCTCTTCTTGTCTCTTCTCCTATATTATTTATTTATTTATTTTTCCTCTTTATTATTATTATTATTATTATTATATATTTCTCTCTTCTCCCCCTTTGACAACAATGACAAAGGTGCATACAAAACAATAGGTTTTAGTGCTTGCTCACCAGTTTCAGAATATCTTGAAAGGAATCTTCCAAGATCTTCACTTTTGTGCTCCATGATTTGAACAATATTTGATTAATATGAATTATGCCATTCAATTCAAATGATGTGGTCTCAACTTCTTTCAATTCTGTGGGCATATATTTAGTCAATGAATCTATCACTTTCTCCAAGTCTGATAGATGAACCTCAAGTATGGATAGCTTAGGAGTGATTAAACTCTTCAGAAAATTAAATCTTGTCAATACTCTCCCTTTCTCACTATCCAATAAATTGATTTTAGCCAAAATTCTTGTGACTTCCTTGTCTAACTCTGTTATAGATTGTGAAGATGTTTCACAACCGTCCATCATACTGTTCAAAGTTTCCCTCTCCTTTGCAATAATGTATTCCACGTTCTGAACATGCCTGATAGGATTCATGTAATAACTAAACAATTTTCTCCCATGTCCAATGCAGCTCTTTGCATTTTTCAAACAAGTTTTCACAATTCCTAAGTCCCATGTGATTGACTTGTAGACTTCTGATATCTTCTTCTCTGAATATGTCTTATCTGCCTTCTCCTCTGCAATCTTTATCAAATTCTCATAATTCCCATCAAATTCATCAAGTGTTATTCTCATATTTTCAATGTCATCTTTGTGCTAGAAAACAATAGGTACTAGAAGCAATTTGTTCACAGTATCAATTGCTCTTGTAATTACTTTATCCTTTTTGTCACCTTTTTGTTCAGATCTTTCCTTAGCTTTGTTTAGTGCAGTAAATGCCAATTTGACCAACTCAACTTCATCCATGCTATCAACATTTACATCACTACTTGCCAACAATGAGATAGATGATGTGTTTACCTCTTTATTTTCATCCTCTTTCTGTTCTATCTTATGTTCTTCTTATTTTTTCTTCTCTTCTTCCTCTTTATGTTCTTCTTCATCTACTATAGAGGTGTCCACATTCCCTGCAAATGGGTCTTTTTCATATTTTGATGTGTCAAGAGTCACTGGCACACCAAAAACATAGAAATCTAGTGGTGGATCTACTTTGCTTTTCTCAACATTAGTCTCAGTTGCTTTTGAGCTTTCTCACATTCCTAATTGTGTAGGCGAAGTGGTCTTAGGAGGTGGAGGCTTGTCAGAAGTAGTGTTCATCAATATCTTCTCCAGTGCCTTCTGAGTTTCCTCAGTGACTTCATCATATTTCCTCGCCATGAGTTTCAACAGTCTTACCTTGGTCCTTAGCAAAGGTTTCAATTCCTTGAATATTCTTTCCCTTTCTTGTAAGGATGATACATTGTTGCTTCTGAAAGCTTCATTTTTAGTTCACTAGGATGATACATAGTACCAAGGGAACTCGATACTCTTGGAATATCTACATGAAAAAATTCCTCAAATCTTTGATCTTTTTCACATATTGATATTTTAGCTGTTGAAATTTGGCTAGACCCTTTTGTGGGTTGATATAATATATTATTTTGCATTGAGATTACATCTCCTGATGGAATACTTTGGCATTGTTACGTATTAATGACAGCATTGGCATAAAATTCATGCAGTATTTATAAATTTTTCCATCAATTAGGATTAGTCATTCCAAATAAAAATTCTTGAATAACATGAAAATGAAATATATCAGAAATTTTTTTTATATTATAATAATTTGATATATGGCATTGATATAAAACATAATTCAAAAAAATTGATAGGAATTATTTGACTTGAATTATTGACTTACACACTTTCGTATTGTTAAAATAAATTAATGCTTATAAATAAGGTCAATTTCAATAAATCCAAGAACATTGAAGCTTTCCTCTTTGATGTTACAATATAATAATATTTTTAATGTAGTACCTATTAGCCTTCCCAATATGTCTATTCAGATACTAAAATAGTTAAGCAAGAAGGACAATCTTTAAGTCTAAACCACTCTATATATCAAGTATGGCTCATTCAATGAGACCCCCAACCAATCCCTATTGCATAAAAAGGGATAAAATGAAATGTAAAGTAGATAACATTATTGGTAATATATAATGGAATGTAGGAATGCACTCTTATTTAATGGCTCAAGAATTTGATATATGACAATTAGTTGTGTACAACTATGTGGCACATCTACTCCAACTACAAATCAAGTGGGAAAAGGGGCAAATGAAAATAATAAGTTATGGATGCAATCTTGAGTGACCTAACTAAATCCCAATTTGTCAAAGTAATGCATTGCACCTCAATGCAAGAAATGTGGGATAAACTTCAAAAGACTTATGAAGGAGACGACAAAGTGAAAAAGGCCAAGCTTCAAACAATATGAGACAATTTGAAAGACTAAATATGAAGAAAAAAATGTTATTGCAAAGATTATTATTGATGACGAGATTATTATGCAAAGATTATTCAAATCTCTCCCCATGAGATTCGATGCAAAGGTTTTAGTCGTTAAAGAAATGAATTATTTAGACAACTTGGTGATGAATGAGATGTATGACATTCTTGTGGCATAAAAAATGAGGACTAAGAATGGAAAACCATAAAAACTAAAAGCGATCTTCAAAGCATCAAGAAGAATGAAGAATAAAGTTCCAACAACAAGAAAAATTTCTAGCAGTGAAGAAGAAGCTTACTTTGTAAAGAAACTCAATAAAGGATCCAACAAACACAAAGGAAAAGATACTCTTAAAGATACTAGATTAATGATCCTATATTTATATATAGCATAATCAATATTACTAAATCCCAATTCAGTTCATTGTTCCTTGCAAAAACAAATTTGCAGAGACCCAATTCAGTTATGTGTTCCTAGCAGATACAAATTTGCAGAATCTTATTGTACCATTTTTTGATTACATATTGTTATAGGCCATATCGGGTTTCTTGTGGAAATGGATTTTGAAGAAATGCAATAATTTCATGGAGTAAGCATTTTTATCCTCATATGAACTTCCTCCTGTTTCTAAGGATTGCGCATGTTTCTCACGTTGTTTTTATTCTTTGGTTTTGTTTGATTTTTCATTTTTTTTGTAAACTGATAAAATTGCACATCCATTCAATAGTTACAATTGCACAGAAATGCAATATTAAGGCTATAATAGGTCCAATTAAATAGGGAAAATCCATATTCCTTATTATGAAGTAGAATTATGGGTAAATATGATAGCACTAGATTTAAAGGAATCATAACAATGTGGCGATGGAATTCCTTTCCATTTCTTAGATCCCCTAGCTTTACACATGCTCTGAGAATTCTTGCCTAGATAAATTCATTTTCCCTTATACCAAGGCTTTACATATGAAAAAAAAGTTTCAAGGATTCTTTCCTATTTTTGTTCTATGCGTATGTAATGTCCCCGCCAGGGAACCCATAAGGAATCGGGTCTATGACCTAAAATTACAATTAACATTTTTTATTTTTTTTCTAACATTCTAACATAACATTGTTACCATTCACAAGTACATTCCTTAAGGTTCCCTTAATGAATTTCAATTACCATTATTAAATATTTTGTTTTATTACTTAATCGAGCAAATTCTATTTCCATTACAACTTCAATTTACATTGATTCCATTTCACATCAAAACCAACTACATTAATGAACTAGTGGAATT
>MU227754.1:1361842-1396818 GCA_018584345.1 Thuja plicata
ATACAAGCATATAAGTCTATCAGGTGGTCCTTTTAGCATTAAGGTCCTAAACTATCTCTGACACATATGAAGATATAAAGGAACATATTTGTGTAAATATTATTATTTCCCCTATTAAAATAAGAAGTTATGGTGAGTTGTAAGAGGTTCGGTTTAAGCTACCATCTCGAGAAGGATCATTCTCGCATATAGCTCTTCTTAATTTCTAGTGAGCATAGCCAGGACTTGACAGGGTTGGAGGGGCATTACAGCGTATCCTGCAATCATTATAGACCATAAAACAATGTCCATTGTAGGGATTTGGAAAAAAAAATTCCAAGCCTCATCAAGGTTTCCATTCCTTGCATACCGTACAATCATAGCATTCCACAACCCCCATTTCATTCAGAGATATGGTCAAACATTTTACATGCGTAACCCAAACTACCACATTTTCCATGCATATCAACGAGGGCACTACCTACAACTACATTAAGCTCTAAACCAATCAACACTATTCTACCATGAACCCTTCACCCTCCTCCAAATCTTCCAATTCTTACTACTTTTCTCACATGTGGGAAAAAACAACTCTTACTAAATCTGCCAATTATCTAGAAACATTTGAAGCTGCCAGTAGTTTAAGGGTTGTTTATGAAAGCAAGTTGAATTAAAAGAATATTTTTGTAGCAATTTGTCTGTGTTTCATTTTCTACCTCTCTTTTCTATCAAACTGGTATAAGTAATGGAAACCAAAAATGGCTAGTTTTTTAACTATTATTTTGATGGTCCGATCTGTTGTTTGGTTTTAGAGGCCGCAACCTCTATCAAATACACCTGTATTGTGTTTTTTTTAAGCCAAGAAGTGTTCAATTCTGATGAAACCATGTATGCTTGAAGACTATAATGATCAGAAGATTGGACTGTATTTATTTAATTTGATGTATCCATGCAAGGTTGTTAAGTGATTTTATTATTATTTTTTATTTTCTATTATAATATTTGGGCCTGAATAAAATCTTCATTTTCCCATCAACCCCTTCCAAAGAATGCTCAGAGCATCTATTATACGTTTTGTTTTAAGCCATTATTTGGTTCCTGCAGTAATAGGCACACGATGCCAATCTATTAGTTGATGTCATTAGATTCTTTCTAATGAATAACATTTCTTCCCAACTCATTGAAAATAAGAAAAAAATACAGTACAAGGAACATGATTCTTTATGCGCAAGAGCTGCAAGGTTATTTATTTTGTCCATTAAAATTTCTTGGCATAGTAGACTGGGATTCTTCAGGCTTCCAACTTGGATTGTATGATGATAAAATATTCTTCTAAAATATGATTTGATTTGCACAAATATGGAAACCCTTAATTAAATAAATAATCTCATGTCAATATAATATTACAATGTGGTAAGAATGTTTCTATAATTATTTTTATAGTCTTAGATATTTTACATAAGATGATCACTCAGGATAGTTTTGTGGCAAATATATGGTCCATTAGTTTTCCATTATACTCAAGGCATAGGTGGATATGAAAGTCCTAGATTTGTGTGCAGGCTACAGGTAGAGAGCACTTAATGTGGAGGGTGTTGACTCTACTCTCCTTACGCTTTCTTTACTGCCACATTGGGTTTCCATTTGCCATCTGCAATATCTAAAATACTTATTCTTCCTTGTGTAAGCTCATAGATTTAGCCAATTATGGAGTGATTGCAGTGGAAGGATGGATTAGCGAATCTATAGAAATGGTTCATTTAGAGATGATACACAATTTCAGACTGGTAGATCATGAAGACGGTTACGAGGGCATGGATTTGGTGGAATTTTTGTCCCTGTCAATGCTAGAATTTTTGCTTATGCTAAATGGGACATTAGAAACTTTTGGGACCATAATACTGTAAATTTCTTGTTCTCTCTTTTTTTTCCCAAAATGAACTTTCCAAGGGTTTGGGTATAGTTTTCCTTTCCCTTCTGTGGGGTGAATCTGGATATATTGTTCTTCAAATTTGAGTTTGAATTTGATGAGACCCAAATTATGACTCCATTCTTTCTTGGTTTCTAATAACAGACCTTGTTTTCAAGTTCAGAACCACAAAACACTGTACTGAATTCTTTTCACACTAGACTGTCTTTTTTCCCCAATAACCTCCACAAACTAACTTTAACCATCAACATCAAAAATGTCACCGACTATTTATTTCCATTTCATTGATGTTATTGCAAGTGATAGGCCAACAAGTTTTGTTTATATACTTGAATGTGGTTGAGAGGTCCTACTTTAACAGCTCTAGTGACAAGGTGACAATTAAGGAAGTTTACATGGTTTTACTAGTGTAATTTTTTTCTTAACACTTTCAGATTAAATTTATGTTAACATTTTTTAAATGACTATTTCAAATTACATCTATGGTCTATAATTTCTCTTCTCTTATTTTCTTATTATGATGATAGATCATGGGATGCAATTTTAGATCATTTTAGAACCTATATACTTCCATTTGTGGTCATGGCCTGAACATTGAAACCTTCATCTTTATGCACACATTGCCTTAAGATCCTACGAAATCTTTAGAAAATAGCCTTACATGATTGTTTTCCTTGATTTTGATTAGGCACAGTTTCCCCTTGCATACCCTTTGGTATATATTTTCTTCAACTATGACAGGGCAATCTAAATATCTTCTAAAAATGGTGTAGATTCATGGACTAGTACAAAAACAATGAAAACCATACATTACATTATTTGTGGCATCGTCTATTATGACTGCTTGGTGCAGAAAATAAATTCAAGGCCTTGTATAAATATATGGTTTCCTTTGTCATATGCACGCTGAGATCTCTTATGTTTATACAACTCCTTGTATATTAAGGGTTTCTTGATAAATTTTTATCTAAATCTATTTATACTTGTACTATGAAACCGTGACACTCTAGGTGATCCTGAAGAGTATATATTGATCTTTTGTAGTATATCACCTATGTTTCCTGACACATGAGATAATTTGTTCATTATTAATACACATGTTAATGATTTTTTTCAATACTAATGATTCTTCATTGCATGCTTTAATCCTAAATTTTTAATCGTGATTGTCCTTGTCTTTGTTATTGATGAGAGCTTTGTACTCATTGTGATATGTACGACTACTTGCAAGGCATTGTCACTAATATTGGACTTTCATTGGCATTGGATTTCTTTAAGAATGATCATAACTGAAGTTGCATAATTACCTTGAAGACAATTTGTTTTGTCTTTGATGTATGCTTTGTTATGGTGGACCCTGCTTTGATAGATTTACTCTTAGTCTATTCTGTGACACCAAGTCTAACCCTTGAAATGGAGGGTTTTAAGATTGTTTTGAAAGATCTCACTCAATCTTCATTCATCCTTCATGGCAGACCCTCAGACCTATCTTAAAATGAATTAGATTCATTGTAGCTTAGGTTCCAATAGGTTCAAGAGTAACTCCAATTGATGTCATAAGGAGACAAATGACTTATCAATAATTAAGATAGTAAATTACATTGCAATCAGCATTTTCATTTATTTTTGTCCTTCCAAATCATACTTCATTTCTTTGTATCTGATATATAAATGCAGGTGCACCATCCTTTGGCATTTGGTAGCTTCACTGAGATGATATATAAATCAAAAGGGAAACAAATTGTAGTGTTCCTAAACTAGGATGGAGCTCTGTCACCAATTGTTGATGATCCTAATAAGGCTTTCATGAGTAACCAGGTAATAATAATATGTTTCAACAGTTACATTAATGGATCATATATTTAGCTTGATGCTTAACAGGGTCTATTTTCAGCTTCTCTCCTTTGATATAACATTTTTTATCATGTTTAGATGTGTGATGCAGTTAAAAGTGTGGCAAAACTTTTTCCAACTGGTATAATCAGAGGAAGGTGCCTGGAAAAGGTGTGGATTGATTTTTTTTCGTGTGTGTGTTGTCTTGTCTTGTTCTTGGATGTCTTATTTATTTAGATCTATAGAGTTTCATTTCCCTCTATTATGAAAGATTATGTTCAAATAGCCCAAGTGGCACAAACTTATTGAGTAACAGATTGCAGAAGTACTTTTGACAATGTTCAAATGTAATTGCAATGGGTTCCTAACCGTATGATGCTTTTATTTAACTATTTTCCCAGGTCGTTAAATTTGTCAAGTTGGAAGAACTATACTATGCTGGTAGCCATGGAATGGACATTAAGGGGCTAAAACCAAGTTCAAAAGGCTCCAAAGACAATGACAAGGCAATTGAAAAAATGGTGAGTGCAACATGATGCATTTTGTGGAGTGAAAGGGATTTCTTCAAGCATAAAGAAGAAAATAAACTGTGATATTTCTAATGAACTAATGGAGATATGATACCAGATGTTGGAGCTTTATTAAATTTCAATGGCTTAGCCAATAGATTCTTTAATAAGTAACATCAAGCTAAAATTATTTTAGGAAGTCGTTATTCACCCTAATTCTTTTTCTTTCTCTGACAGAGCAACAATGGTATTTTGTACCAGCCTGCGAGTGAATATTTACCAATGATGGACAAGGTATGAGTTAACTTTATTCTTCTTTTTTTGTAGAAATTGCTCTATATCATTTGTAGAGAGGCAGAATGAAATGGTTTTTGTTAACATGTCAAGTTTTAGTCTTATTGCCAAGATTTATCTTGCACTTCTTTACTTTAACCTTTTAGTGGAAGATGTATATTTGTAACTTATAAGCCTGAACCAAACATGAGAAATAGATATCCCTTCTTCCCTGCATACACTATGCACAAAATCATAAGTTTCATGGGATTGTTTATATTCATTGATGAAAATGTCATTTTACTTCTCTTGTTTTCTAGTCCTAATGATATATCATTAAAATGCAGTACAACACAATATGCAGTATACCAGAAAATGTAGTACAACACAATATGTTTAGTTCATCCAAAATGGATGCTCTTATATTCAAAACTGCCTACTACATTGAAACATGTTTGTAGACCAAAACTTTTATACACTTCCTTTTATTATGTAAAGCTTCATTTATGCTTTCAAATCATACTAATAGAAGATTTAGAGATATAACCACCACAAATTTCTTAGATTGGTTAAATTTGTTATGTCGATTCATAAGGTACATGGATTCGTAGCAGAAGTCCAAATTTGTGAAGATGTCCATAGATTCCTATCAGAAAGGCATGATTTCCAATGATATATTGATTCATATTACAATTATAGATTCATAAGAATTGATGGATTTGAAACAGAAATAGAAATTTCACATTAATTAAAGGATCATTATACATTATATGGATTTATCTTCATTTGGTCTTTTTTGACTTTAAGGTCTTGTTGTCCTAAAATGGTCATTCACAATGTCTTCTTGACTAGGAACAATATATTTACATTCTTGAACCACTAGGATGCCCCTATTCAACATGTTCGTATGTACTTAGATTAAGGGATAGGTTCAATAGACTCCTTATACTCAATTTAAGAACAAGCATTCTTTTGGCTACCTTCAAAATTCAGTTAATAGTTAGGCTATATATCCCAACCTAGGATTTACTCCTTCCAACCTATTTTAGATGCACCAAGGCTGACAAAAATTAAAAGGCTTGGAAAATTCTAATCTCTCTCAAGATCAATTTTATAGTAACAGATGTACCTATTCTTAATGATTTCATATATGTTTATAGAATGCACAATCAAGGAGAATACTAGCTCATGTCTATTCTTAAGTCCCATAATATCAAAACAAATTAACGAGGGTCCCTCCTCACAATAAGATTAGGTTCCATTTATAATTCATAAAAAGATATTAATCCTTTGGTTATATTCTATCCAAGGTTAGATGGAACAAAATCTAAATTCAAATTCAATTATGCATGTCAGTAAATTGGCTATCGATGCCATACAACATTCACCATTATGAGTATAGATTTTCAATGGATGCAACATTAATAGTTATATTTTGAGAGTATTCCAAGAGATAGCTTTACCTGATTTTTTACATTCCTAATACATGAAGATGCTTCCATTCAAAGGATCAAATGAGTGATTGATCAACACTCGTATGAGATTACTTGATTTAATCCAATATTGTAGGCAGTAATGCGAATTCACCATACTAGAATTTTATTCTCTTGACTTGATTTCAATGACAATCCTAACGCATGGCACTAAGGTCATTCAATATGATATTTAATCATGAAAGCGTGGTACATCCAATATAAGCTTAGTACTAGGAATAAACACACGACAATATATTCCCTATCGAAGCACAAATATAC
Source organism: Thuja plicata (assembly GCA_018584345.1). Classification (NCBI taxonomy): domain Eukaryota; kingdom Viridiplantae; phylum Streptophyta; class Pinopsida; order Cupressales; family Cupressaceae; genus Thuja; species Thuja plicata. The sequence continues at coordinate 1,368,121 of MU227754.1, forward strand.
CTATCCTTTACAAATGCACGGATATGCATATCTTATTAGGTGCATCGACATTTCCATTCTTATCAAGTGCACATATATTTATTGAATCTTATCAAAGCACATAAATAAACATTCTTATAACACTCAAACTAGATAAGTTGAATACACCAAATTTTTATAAGTCTAAATGACAAAAGATAATTTGAATCCCATAGAAGGAATCTTGTAGCATGCATGAGACTAGTATTCATTATAGAAACTAATATCAATGAAGGAAATCATGCCTGGTTCATTTATGATTGAGGGAGACCTGATTTCAATATCTCAAGATGATTTCCATGTTAAATCTAATATCCCCTTAGTAACAACACTGCCCCAACATTCACCTATTGATAGATGATGGAGATAGTTTCAAAGACATGAATAAAATGCAGAGCACTTATTATCAGTCACATGATTGAATGATTCATGATAACCCAAAATGAGCCAATAAGCAATAACCAAGAATTATCAAACAAAAAGGAAGTAACTCCTTGATTTCAGGTGGCAAGAAGAGTTACGTTGCCACTCATGAAGATATTCCTTGCCAAAGTGTGATTAATTATAAATTAATCAAGAGTTGGATTAGGCCAACAATAAAATAAGACATTACTAATAATAATAATGTCAAGCCCAAGATGCATAAGGTTACATGTGTACGTACACACACACACACACACACATTCTATTAACTCAGGGCCAACTTACACTTCACGTGCTCAATTTTTGTTAATGACATTCATACACTTTATGATCATTGACACACATGTATACATGTATCTATATATACATATATTTTTATATGCAATAATGATCCATTGACCTAAGATCTTATATTATAGAGAGGTAGGTAGAGTTATAGAGAGAGCTGGAGAGAGGTGCATATATCATTGGCGTACTCATTGCACACTAAGGTGTGATTGCTAGTTATATCTTCTAAACATATCCTTACCAATATCATGACGGACCTAAATATAAGTGCATAAAAATTTATTTTATTTAAAAAAAAAAAATAGGTCATGGATATTTCGACCTTAGTTGATTTCGTAATCGATGAGAAAGCTATATAAATGATGAATCAATCGACGAGAAAGCTATATAAGCGACGAATCAATCAACGTCTAGCCGTAGGTATAGCGACCAACACCCCATTGTTTTCCGATGATTACGGTGTCGCTTATATAGAATTTCCATCATTTTTTTCAACTATTCGCATCGTACATTGGTCTTAAGTTCGACCAATGGTAAAATGGGTTGGTCATGCAAGGGGCTTACAATTCTTGACTATACAGCCATTTTTTTCAACCATTGGGTCGTTAGTATTCCGACCAATATGTTAGTCATTGAATGCTTCGACGCAAAAAGTTTGACGATCACATTGGTCAAATGTTCTACATTTTTGAGTTACAAAAGAGACCACTGCGCATCAAAAATTAGGCTAAATTTTATTAGTGACAGAAAATACCAAAAAATATATTTTTAGATTTTATATTTTTTCCCACTTTTGTCACCTTCTAACTACTTTGGACCTTTCCCAACATGGCATGGATCATCCTCAGACTATTTTTGACAGTTTCCATCATGTTTTGAATCATCTCCATACAACTCCTAATTGCTCTTGTCACGTGTTTAATTATCCTTGTCCTACACTAGATTACTCCCGACACACATTGGATCATTCCTCCCCCTTGAGATACAATGGGCCCCATTTCCATAACGTGTTGCAATAGATGAGGAAAATCGTGTATGATATGCACACTGGTAAACCATTTTCCTTGGTACATAAATTAGCCTTCTTGGACAACACGATACAATGAAATTTATGTGCCACAAAGAGTTTTTATATGCACATCCACAGTCTGATCATTGAATAATGGGGAAGTGGTTTCAGGATTCAAATCTTTAGCATGTATTTTATTAGCAACCTTTAAAGTATCCAATAATGGTGGAAAATACAGATGAAGCAGTTCCATATTAAAAGCTAGATGAATCCCCAAAAATGGTGGAATACTTAGTTCAAAATCATTCTCTCCAGCTTTCTTGTGAATAGTATATGGTTCATATTGCAAAGAAATGAGCTTATTATATGGCCCCTGAAGTCTCTCCTTCTAAAGAAGCCAAAATTGTCTCTCCTTCTAAAGAAGCCAAAATTTGTCACTGACTTGAAAATGGAGAGGTGTACGGGGTTGATCATGGCATTCCTTGTATTTTTTATTGGCCTATTGCACTATCTTCTGAACTTGACTTTGAAGATGACTAATTTTTTCAACAAACTTGGAATCTCTCTCTCTCTACCTCTCTTTCTGCATATGAGGATGACTCATTATTAGTGATAGAAGAGAAATATTGAGAGGTGCTAAAGGGTGATATACATGTTACCCAATTTCACTTCCATCTCAATCGGATATAGTTGGAAAGGTATTTACAGCTAGTTTAGTTAAGGGTATATGTTCAATTATGCTAGATTTTTCATTTTAGGAGTGGTATGTTTTTAAGTGAATTCCAGATTCAATATAAATGCTAGTATAAGAAAGGAATCACACGACTATTCAAAGAAGAATTTTTTATTTATTCATATGTTCAAAATAATACTTACCACACAAGTCGTGGGAATGAATAATTTTTTAAAATATGAAAAGTAAATATACATTTACAGAAATAAGATATGAAAGGAGGAGGGGACCCGTCACTGCTTGAAATGAAAAATATCTTGGTTGTAAGATTGAATCTTCAGATCCTTTCTCCAAAAGTTACTTTTCTATGTCCACGTTTGCCTATAGAAAGAGATAGGAGGTTAGAGCTCGTGGATCTTCATCAATCCATATGTAAATTAGTAAAATAATATTCATCTCTCATAGTGTATCAATTTAAAGAGGAAAGCAGAGAAACAAATCAAAGATCATTGTTTTATTTGTCGTGTTTGTTCATTGTGCAGGTACAAGTATCATATTCATTACTTGAATACTTTAAATTGATATCATACACTTCATAGCATGTGGGTTAAAATGGGCTCCCATAAGGGTTGATCCCAGCATGTTGCCCTCTTGTCTTGTGACAAAGATGACAGTATTGAGTCTTCATACCCATTATAGTTATATCAGGAAAACATTAATCATTTATGACATCGAATAAAAGGTTCACTGTCAGAAACAACAGGCATATACTCAATGGAACTCCAATGAATATAAAAAGGCAATAATCTCTTAATGAAAAAGAAGAGGTGGTAAACATTGCTTAATGATCCAGAGATAAATACAATAAGAAAGGACAATGTTGTTCAAGGATATAAAACAAACATATTAAGACAATAATTTTCAATGCCCAACAACTAAGGACTGATAAACAATGAGCATTGGTTTATAAAGGTTGCAATAGAGATGGAAAAAATAGTGTGCAATATGAAGACATAGTCATTGTTATGACAATAGAAGGAGATAAAGATAATGATCAAATGTTTGTAAGACAATGAGCACCATCAAGATCACACATCATTGTTATAAAAGGAGCATGAACAAATCATGACAATAGTTTAAACCATTTTAAAATAGAAACCATAATGGCAGTGGCATACTCTAGGTATGAAGTACAGTGGTTTAGCATGAAATGTCAAAAAACATAGACATTTATATGCAACGTGGCATCATAGAAAAGTATAAAAATAGTGATCATTAAAGACATAAGCATCCAAAGTGATCTTCCATTGAAATTGCATAAGAATAGTCATATCAATGAGGATAGGAATTATTACAAAGAGAAGGCAATCATCAAAGGGAAGTCTATAGTGAAGAGCGGTCATTCCATTCATATCAACAATGAGAACATCAAGAATCAACAATAAAGAGATAGTCTATGTCATAAGTGCACACATTTGTTCACCATTGAAGGAAAAACTATATATTTGACATCATTGAGGACAAAGAATAGACATTACCATAAAGGAAAAAGATGCAGAGCACTGTTGTCAAGGAGCATACTACAATGAGCAGCAGGGATAATAAATACTATCATGATCAACAATGTTATAAGAAGCAAGAAAACAATGATTAATACATTGAAACAGTGGCTTTCAAATCACAAAAGAATTTTCAAATCACAAAAGAATAGCCATGAGTGTTTGAGAGCCTTGGTGAGGAAAACAAAGCATGATAAACAATGAACCATGAAAATAAAATATTGTTCCAAAACAAGGGTTTCACGAAGAGGAACAATGAAAATGTATTTGTAACTGAGATGCAAGGTCATAAACGCTAGGCCATGACAAGTAAGAAAGGTCAAATCCCTAGTGTTGTAGTAGGAATAACAATAAATATGCATAAAAGGACGTGGCATAAAAGAAACAACATATTTAATGGAGGAATAACATATTTAAAGTTTGAGCAGGCAGTTATGTTTCTCAGAGGAACAATCATTTAGAAACCCTCTATAATATATACAGATATCAAGCATTTACACATCTTCCAGGTACCTGTGGAAAGATAGTAGCAAACACACATAAAATAGAGGGATGGAAGTGTTAAATGCATAGAGAAATTGAGTGTTTTTCACTTTTTCTTTGCAAGAAATGAAGCTCGGGAACATTGTGATGAGGGCCTACTTGTACATGTGCATTGGATATGCAGAAGAAAATCAAGGAAAACCTTCAAATCTCCATAGAACCCTCGAAACCTAGAGACCCTAATGGAGGCAAAGACCAAACAGTTGAACGGGATAAAAGATCAAAAAGAAGGTTGCATTCTAAGTTAGGGTTTTATTGCCCTAAGTCATTGGTGTAGGGTGTAATTTTGTCTTTGTTTTTATTTTATTTTCCATTTAACTAATGCCTTAGTTATAATTTTTTATGCGTAAGAGGTTTATAATTTTCATTGAGCTTAGGTTGTAAATGTCAAGGTGGTATTTTTATAAATCACTAATACATGTATTTATGCAAATCATGAGCTTTTATGCCTTAAGAGTGAGTCAATTTATAGAGTGAGTCAATTTATGTAACTGAAGATGTATAGGATATTGACAAGCATTATGGAGGAAGAGGGGGACTTTTGAAGACTTTAGAGCAGATTGACATCAGTTAAGGAGTCCATATGGGTTGTGTATTAGTTCACTTGAATCCTTAGTAAGTTGAGTCCCCTTCAGGGCGGGGTCCAAAACCACACCCAAACGCAGCACCACCTTTGAGGGTCGCCGCCCTACTATTTAGAAGGCTTAGCCCAGTGATTCGAATTGATGGGGGGACTTTGAGCCCACTAGACTCCAATTTTACTCAGTTCCACCCCATTTTTCGCATAATTTTTGGCTTTCTTCGACCCAAGGAGGATTTTTTTCAATTTGGAGGTGAAATAAGATGGACTTCAATTCAAGCTTTGTTAAAGATCAGTTCCAAGTTTAGTTATTTCTTCACTTTTGGTGAGGACCTTTAATATGAGGCTTTTCTTTGTAATTTTGTCCTAGTTCTTTCTTCTTTGCCATATTTTGTTATTGTAAATATAGGCATATTTGTATTGAGCTCCTTTTTTCAGTATTAGAGAAGCATTTTATTTTCAGATTCTCTAGCACAATTGGCTACTTATTTTGAATGAAAAGTAATATTTTCCCTCTCAAAGTCTGTGTTATTAGTGGTGGGTGACTGGATTAGATTTAATTTATGTGGTTTGTAGACAAACCCTTTAGTTATTTTATTCAAGTAATTTATTTTAATGCAAGTAAAATTCATGTAATGTAGGTTATAGGTTGTGTTATAAGGATTCAATAGTTAAAATTGTGGAAATGTTTGATTCCCTTTTTATAAGTATTGAAAACCTGAACCTTCATGAAAAATTGATTTAGTTGTGAGAAAATAGGGATTTTTCATTCAAGATATACTGTGAGTTCATATAGTTTTCAAAGTTTTTTGTAAATTCAAGATATTCAAGTGGATAACCTTTCACTTATCATTTTAATTCAATCAATTCATTCTTCCCTTTTCCCAGTAAAGTTAGTTTGTAGGATATCTAAAGGGGATTCAGCCCATAATCAGGAGGTTCATCTCTACAATGAGAAACCCACATGCTTGGAGATGTTCCTATGTTTCATAGGATTTTTGAGCATCAAGATTAGCTCTCGAGTGCAAATCCTCATGATAAAAATACCAAACATACCTCAAATAGATTGTGTCTAGTAGTACCATGTATTGCACAATTATAGTTGTGTAATGCATATGAAAGACTATCATCCCAAGTATGAGGATCTTGAGAATGATACATACAAATTATGTGAACAATCATGAAGTTAACCGCCTCAATCTGCCCATATATTTGTGGATGGAATGGTGTAGACTTCATGAGCTTGGTATCCATCATCGCCCAAAGTACTGACCAAAATTTTCCAACAAATCTATTGTCCCTATCAAAAATGATACTCTATGCAGGTAGTCCAAAATGAACCTAGACATCCGATAAAGAATAGCTTGGCAGTGTCTTCAGTGGATATCCCTTTCTTTCAGGCTATCATAGTAGACATTTTGGAAAACTGATCCACTACAACATAAGTACAGTCGTGACTATTTTTGGTAGTGGGTGAACCAAACATAAATTCCATGGAAACAAATTGACGCCCTTCTATCTAGAATAGGAAGCTGGCATATATAATCCCCTTTTCTATTTGTAGGTTTTGCAATGGCACATGCTACACATGATAAAATATAAGAAACGACATCATGTTGCATCTTGGGCTAGTAAAAATACATCTGAATCACAACAAAAGTTTTGCCAATGCCAAAATGATCATTGTGTGACTACAATGTGGTTCTCAAATCATATTTTCTCTCTTTTATAGGGACAATATATGACCCTTACAACAAAGGATGTCATTCTATCGATAAAATTCAAAAACTTTCTTACCTTATTTTAGTTGAGTGTAGGCATCATAGAAATCATCATCCACAACATACATATCAGGCCAATGTGTTGTTTCATTCCCACACAAATCTAATACCATAATAAATGTAGCAATTTGAGGTCTACTTAAGCGATCTGCAACCTTGTTATTGTTTCCCTTTTGGTGACAAATATTGATGTGGAATTGTTGCATGTATGAAGACCACCTCTAATGTCTATCATTCTGCAACTCGCCTTGTATTTGCAAAAATTGTAAGGTTTTATGATCTGTATGAATTATTGTCTATTTACCTAGAATGTAATACTTCCATTATTTGCAAGCCTATACAATTGCATACATCGTTTGTCCTATGTGGGATATCGAAAAACTATATTTGAAAATATTTCACTATGATAAGCCAATGGATGACCATGTTGCATGAGAACTGCCCCCAAGGAATAATTGGATGCATTCAATTTCAAAAGGTTGTTGTGGATCAAGGAGTGCCAAGACTGGTGCTAAATACAAATTAATCTTCAATCTTTTGAAGGCTTGTTGTTTCACCTTTGCAAAAAAAAATCACCTTAGATCCACCCTGAAGTACTTGATTCATAAGCCATGTCAAATGAGTAAATTCAAGTACAAACCTTTGATAGAAATTCACCAAGCCCAAGAAGCTATGAAGCTTTGTGATATTCTTAGGAGAAGGTCAATCCTTGGTGACTTGAATCTATGCAGGATCAACATGAACACCCCTTCTTTCCACAATATAACCCAAATATTGGATGTCCTCCAATCTAAAAGAGCACTTTTCTCTATCAGTGTAGAGTTTATGTTGATGTAACATTGAGAGTAATAGATCAACATTGTGTAGATACTCTTCCCATATCTTACAAAATATTAGTATTTCATCTATGTAGACCACTATAAAAGATTCATGAAAGGTTTGAGAATACCATTCATCATTCTCATGAAAGTGGCAAGGGAATTTGTCAGCCCAAAAGGCATCACCAACCATTCAAACAACCCCTCCTCGGACTTGAAGATAGTTTTCCAAAAATCCACAAGGTCATTTGGCATTTGGTAGTATCCTGATTTCAAACCAATTTTGAAGAACTTCACTCAATGCAGTTGATCCAAAAGATCATCAATGTGAGGAATCATATATCTATTCTTCACAATGGTTTTTTTCAAAGCATAATAATCAATACATAGTCTCCACTTGAAATATTTCTTTCAAGCCAATATAATTGGGTTTCCACAAGGAGATGCACTTGGCCAGATATGACCCTTCAAAATTAACTCTTCACTTTGTCATTTAATCTCATCATTTTCCAAAATTGATCTCATGTGCAAAGGTCCATTTGGTAAGGTGTGCTTGGGATGATGTTGATTGAATGCTTCACTTGACAGTGCAATAGAATTGTTTTTGGTTAAGTGAAGATATTATAAAATCTTTCCAACATTAGCTCCATTTTCTTTTGTTGAAAAGAGACGGTTGCTATTAGATGGTTTTTTCTACCCCAAATTTTATTGTAAGCATTTTTCACACTAATTAAAGAAGCAAAATTTTGCAAGACTTACCTCAAGGATCTGATACTTGTCCTCATCCACCTTGACTATAACATTGTGTGGCCTTGACTCGTATACACCATGGTATTGGTACATATAGGGCTTCCCTAGCAACACATCTCATGCGTCGAAAGGTGCAACATCAAATATGACCTGATCTTTGAATAGTTTGATGGAATAGGATAAGTAAACTGGCTTATTTACCTAGATATCCCTTCCTTTATTTACTCGCTCATGGATTTTGGTTGTGGATGAGGTTTTGTCTTCAAGTTTAACCTCTTTATAGCTTTAGCATAGATTAGATTCTTCTGAATCTCACTATCAACTATGAAGTGTAAGAGATTTCCATCACCCACTTTTGTGAATGAAACTAATGTTCTTCATATTCCCAGTGTATGACTTTTGTAGTGGCAACAGTGGCATAAGGATTTGCTTCAATAATTATTTCACCACTTTTATGCTTGAAGGGATCTATGGGAAATACATCAACTTCTTGCTCTACTTCATATGCTTTTGTCATTAATGTTTTTGCATCCCTCCAATCCTTTGTACTATTATAAGTAATTTTTTGGATATCACACCATGTACTTGTATCCTTAGGTGTCTTTTTCGCTCCCTTGCTTCATGTTGGTGATTGAGAGGTGTGCTTGTTGGTGGTATCTTGTTTCCTTGAGAATTTGTTACTATTTTCTCCCTTGGTTCATTATTGACAAAGTAATCTTTCTTCCCTTTTTATTTAAACTTCTCAATTATTGAAGTATATTTATAAGTAGTTCCTATTTTTTCAATATTCAAGAAGGACATCTTTGTTTGGATATATCTATGCAGCACACTGCAGTATTTCAACACTTGATGTTTTTTTGAATCCTGGATGCCAAGCTTTGTTGATAGAGCATGAAACTTGTTGGTGTAATCTTGAACTATTTAGTCTTTCTTTTGTCGTAGCATTTTCCATTCCATGATATTTCTTCATATGTGTCTTCATGGAAATACTCTTCTTTGATGAATTCCACAAAATCCCTCCATTTAGGATTTAGGATTGTCACCCATTCCTCCATCTAATTCTTCCACTTCATTATTTATAGAGATGTTCTTATTTGAGGTATGTTTGCCTTCCCACGTATGCTTCACATGTGCTTCGGCTGTAAGGAGTGAAAATATTATCTTGTAAGAATTTGAAAATGTATTCATAGAGAAATACCTATCAAGCTTTAATCATTCATCTGCATTAATTTTACCTTCAAAATTTGGGATGTCAAAATTTACCTACACCTTGAATAGAGTGTGATTGTTGAATGGGTTTCCTTTTGTGCTTGATGGTCAGTTATATTGAATAAATTGAGTTATCAAATAATTGCCTCTTCTCTTTGTTTTCTCAAGGCTTCTTCCACCATGGATTTTATAGGGCTTTCCTTGGGTTTGACATCTTTGGCCAGCTACGCCTCACTGAGAGATAAATTGATAGGTTTTTTGATAGAAGTAAATACAGGTTTTGAATGGACCCCAAAACCATTTACAAAATATTCTCAAAAAGGATAAGAATTAACATCCTAGACATACAATGAAATCCTACATCGAAACAAAAGGAAGGACCCCAACCGACAAGCTAAGAAACCAAAAGACAAAAAAATAGAGCTGGAAACAAAAAATAGAACAATGACCAACAAACTACAAGCAATAGCCCAGGAGCTACATTTTGTTCATCGTGGCCTTATCAACCTCTTTCTACATATCCTCCATCTTTTGGATAGATTCTTTGATGCTTTTCATCTCCTTTGGGGCTTCAGGCAGCGTATGTTTAAGGTTGCTTCTAGTTCTAGTTCCCGGTCCTGAGCTCCTAGCAACATCAGCCATAGTGATAGTAGTATTTTCTATTATTTTTCTCTCCAAGTAATTATAAAGTGCCTTCAAGTTCGTAACTAAGACTTTAAGTCCCTCATTACTGTGCTTCATAGCTTCACTAATTATGTGCCCATTATAAATAATTTTGTCGTTCATGTCTTTCAGCTTCTCCTCCAGAATGGCTTTGATCTTAGCTTTCACACTTTCATCCGCGTTATTGCTATTTACATCCATCAAAAACTTATTTTCCAGTTTTTCCAACCTGACTGTTAAGGGCTCCATGGTACCCTCCATAGGCTTCAGGTGTTGTTTCATTTCTTGGATATCATCTACAATCCACTTCTCCATATTTATGCCATGACCATTTTTACTGTTAACCACCTGCTGAATGTGATCATCATAATCAAAACCCACAGTGGTAACCTTGTCTCCTTCAACCCTACTTATCGGCTGCCCACTACAATTTTTATTTTCTCTGCTCTGGTCTTCAATGGTTTTCATATCTTTACTAGCCCTAATGTTCCTTTGGTCTCTGGAGTTTTCCTTTTCACTGCTCTAGTCATATTTTTCCTTAGCATTATCTTCTTCCTAATCCTCCTCCCTTCCTCCTTCTGTATTATTTTTCCCTTCTTCTTCCCCTTCACCATTCTCCTTATTTTCCTCTTTTTCAGGGTTTTGGATTTTAAATTCTAAGGTTTCCATTTCATTTGCTTGATCATCATCATTCTCTTCAACATTTACATCCTCCTCCTCCCCTTTAGGGGATGATATCTAGGCTTCCATGTCCTCCCTATTTTCCCTATTTTTCTTCTTCTTTTTCCTATCCCTCTTCTGGGTTTTTTCCTCTTTATCATCTTCATTATTTCTTTTCCTTTTCCCTTTTACCCTTTTAGGTATCAGGTCAGGGATCCTATCCCGAGCATAATCCACAGTAAGCATAATCAATCCTTCATGTAGAACAGGGTTGCTAGCCTTCTTCCTATTTTCCACAATATTGTTACTCAGCGAGTTAAGCAGGAAATAAGGGAAAGAAACTTTCTTCTTATGCCTAAAATAGTTAACCAGCACAAAATGCAAATTATAAATCTTTGAGTAACATCCATCCAGAGTAAATTATTCAATCATAACTTTCAGAATTTTGGCCCAAATGCTCTTAATTGTTTTAATATCCACAGTCTCACGTCCCTTTGTTCATAAGAGCTTCTTCTTCAACTCTTTTAGGGAACAATTTAAAGGCTTGCGTCCCCATTCTTTTATTATCCTTGTAAAACTTCATGCCCTCCAAAGGTAGACCCGTAAGTTCTACCAAAAGACTCAGAGTAAGCGAGAACGACTTACCACCCAGATTGACTTTTCCATTCACCCAGCCATCTACAAAACTCTTGGTAATATCTTTGTCGAAGTCGTGCAATCTTTCCATGTAGGGGGTAACACCACCATGTTTCAACTTTTTCCAAACCTTCATGTTCCGCCTCCAATTCTCACAATCCAGTGGCTCCTCCCTTTTCAAACCACCACCCATCCTTCTAGAAGATCTTTTTTTTCTCTTCAGGTTGATAGCAGCTTTTTTCTGGTTGCTTTGAATAGCGTTTCCAAAAATGACCCACAATCTATGTGGTTTATGCTTAATCATGACACTTTCACAACTCATCTGATAATTATCCCGCCTCAAAATGTTAAGTGTCCTTATCATAATTGATATTAATTACACCTTCCATGTGGTTTAGTCTATTATAATTGATAAGACTCATATCATTTTTAAGATTTTCCTCTCTGATCCAATTTTGGGCGATGTCACTGTGGGTCCCCACATTAGCCAAACTGTCTACCAGCTTATTTCCTTCACGGTAAACATTGGAAATATGATTTTCCTGAAAGGTTTGGAGGATGGTATTAATTTTTTCAATAATATGGGCTATAGTGCATGAGGGGACACTCCTTCCTTTAATATAGTTTATTATATTTAATGAATCCCCTTCCAACCAAAGCTTCAAACTTCCCAGCTCTTTTTCCAGCTTAACCACTTGGAGAGAATCCTGAGCTTCCACCACATGATTCGTTTGAATCCCAAGAGGAATAGAAATAGCTCCCAGACATTTTCCATTCCAATCCCTTATGAGCCCACCCACCCCAGCCTTCCCAGGATTACCTTTAGCAACTCCGTCAAAGTTGCCGTTAATTCATCCCTTTGGAGGAGCAGTCCAAACAATATTATCTTTGATTTTGATCTTATTAGTTCTGTTATTATTTTCCTCCTATTTAATAAATTCACTTATATCCTGGGAGTTGTTCCTAGTCTAATAATCTTTAGGAATAGGACCTCTGAATTTTTCCATTAAGCTTCTGCAAACAAGGTTTGCAACATTCTCATGAGGAGAATGTTTATCTTGGCAAACCCTGTTATTTCTCTCCTTCTAGATTCTCCAAGTGAAGTGAGGGAGAATAAAACTCCAAAGTCTCTTTATTTCTTTTCCTAGGAAGGGGCAATACCATTGTTTAACAAAACTTTTGATGCTTTGAGGTGTCACCCATTCCATGTTCATCTTTTTGAAGATTGAATCCCACACATTTCTAGTATAGGAACAATGAATCATTAAGTGGTTACAATTTTCCTCTTCAGCACAGCAAAGAAAGCATATATTGGGCATATTAAAACATCTTTTGCTAATATTATCCAGCGTAAGGATTCTGTTCTGAATAAGCAACCAGAAAAACATGTTAATTTTAGGTATAAGATTTTGATTTCATACCTGGTAACAAAATGAGCTTTCTTCCTGAGCAGAGAGGAGGGCAGAGGTCAAGGAGACAGAGAACCTCCCATTAGCTTCTCAACCCCAAATAAGACTATCCTGAAGATTCTCTCTTAGGAACTAATTGAAAAGTTGCTTGTTCACAAACTTAAGATTCTCATCTATGTGTCTTAAATCAACCCAACTCTCATTTCTCCAATAATCAAACACCTTCTCTCCTATAGTTTCTTTACAGACATGAATAACATTGGACCACTCCTGATTATCATTAATGGGTTTTTCCTTCAACCAAATATTATCCCAAAATCTTATCTTCCTGCCATCTCCCTGTTTCCATCTAGCACCTTTTCTAACCAGATTCTTCCCTTTACAAATACTATTCCAGATGAAGGAACCATGGGTATCCTCATGGGAATTTAAATTATCCTCTAGGGAGATAAGATGGTATTTTATTTTTAGTATTAGATTCCATTCCTTGTTTTCTTCAAAGGTTCTCTAGCATTGTTTAGCCAGAAGGGCCTTATTAGTGTTTCTGATACTTCTTATACCCAGACCACCATATTTATTAGGTTTACAAACCTTTTCCTAGGCCACAAGACTAAATCTCTTCTTCTCCTCCACCCCAGACCAAAGGAATCTCTTTTGGATTTTCTCTATCAAATCATAAAACTTCTAAGGGATTTTGAAGAGGATAAGGGTGTATACTGGAAGATTTTGGAGAGTTGCCTTTAGCAGCTGGAATTTTCTTGCTTGACTGAAGACAACCCCTTTCCAACTAGCCAATTTATTGTGGAATCTGTCCAGAATTTCATTCCAAAAAGAGATCTCAGGTTTCAAACATAAAGGAAGACCAAGATAAGGGGCTGGAATACTTCCAATCTTACTTCCAAGGATAGAAGATATCTTTTTTTGTCTATCAATAGGAGTATTTCTAAAAAATAGGGAACATTTCTCCTAGTTTATGAATTGACCTAAAGCCTTAGTATAGATGTTCAGGGTCGAATTTATATTCCTTTCTTCTTTGACAGAAGCCTCCCCCATCAAGATTGTATCATCAACAAATTGTTCATGAGAACATTTGTGTATTGAATAAGAAGGTTGAAGACCAACAATCTGCCCTTTTAAAACCAAACTATTTAAGTATCTCCCGAGGCTTTCATCCATTATAGCAAAAAGGATAGGAGAAATAGGGTCTCCTTGCCTCAAACCTCTAGAGGAGTGGAAAAACTTTAAGGATCCCCCATTGACAATAACAGAAGAAGACATCGTAGTAACCAGCTGCATTATCAATCTGATTACCATATCATCAAATCCAAAAGCTTGGAGGACTTTTGGAAGGAAAGCCCAGTCAACTCTATCATAAGCTTTAGAAAGATCAAGCTTCATTAAGAAACCTTGTTTCTTAGAAACTTCTAAAGAGTGAATATTCTCATGAACCACAATAATTGAATCCAAAATCTGCCTCCTCGGAACAAAGCCATTTTTCTAGGGGGAAATAATAGAAGGTAAGAAGGAGAGGATCCTAGTATTTAGCACCTTCGACATAATTTTATACAAAGAGTTACAAAGGCTGATAAGCCTAAAACCATCTACAGTATTGGCTCCAGGTTTCTTGGGGATCAGCACTAAGAAAGTAGAATTGAGTTCTTTAAGCAGGGATTTTTTGCCAAAAAATTCCTTAATAGCGGAGAAAACATCTTTCCCTGCGATGTTCCAAAATTTATGGAGGAAGAACATCTGAAATCCATCCGGTCCTAGGGATTTTTATCCTTCAAAAGAGAAAACCACCTTTTTTATTTATTCATCTTTGGGAATGACCTTAAGACTGTCATTGTCCTTATTATCCATCTTCTTAGGAATCGAATCTATCAACTTTTTTCGATCCTCCAAGTTCAGATTAGGTTCCTTGGTTAATAAGGAAGAATAGAAACCCTTTAATTCTTCCCTTATTTCTTCTTCTTTGGTGATAATCCCTCTGGAGGAAGAGAGAGAGTGAATTCTATATATGGCCTTATGTTTCAAAGCAATGAGATGGAAGAATCTTGTGTTTTTATCTCCAGAATTGAGCCAAGGGGCTCTAGATCTCTGCCTCCAAAAATTTTCCTCATTGGCAATTATGTTATGGTAATTAGCAAGAAGAGTGTTCTTATTTTTGATATCTTCAGACAGACCCGTTCTTTGAATTTCATCCTGGGTTTCTTTAAGATCCATTTGAATTTTGCTTTTGAGATGGAAAATATCCACATACACATTATTGTTCCACTGCCTAACTTTAGATTTAACATTTGCCAATTTCTTAGCCATTTAAACATTGCTATACCATCCACTTTGATGTTCCACCAGTCCCTAATTTTATTTTCTAGATCAGGGTGGGCCAGCCACATCTTCTCAAATCTGAAGGGGGCATTTCTTTTTCCAGTGAGAGGACTGGCAGAAAAATAAATGGGAAAGTGGTCCGAGTCAATTCTGGACATAGTTAATAAAGAGAAAGAGAACTTTGTGAACCAATCCAGGGTGATAAGCATCCTATCTAATTTTACTTGAATTAAGTCAGCCTCAACTCTTCTATTCGACCAGGTGTAGTTTATACCTTCCAAATCAACATCCAGCAAACCTTCATTACTTATAAAGTCCATCAGATCCATTATACTTTCCACTTGGGTAATATTACCTCCCATTTTATCTTCTTCCTTTAGAGGGGTGTTAAAGTCTCCCATTATCATCCAGTGATCCTTTGTTCTAGTCTCCCTGAATTCATGCAGTTTAGTCCAGAGTTTTTGTATACCGCCTTTTGTGTTAGGAGCATACACATTAATAAGAACCCAAGAGAAATTGTCCTTCAAGCTACTAACTTTCACAGCTAAGAAATGCTTATCTTCTAACAATAATTGAAAATTAAAACTAATAGTGTTCCAAAAGATAGCCATCCCTCCAGAGGCTCCTTCAGAACTACAACCTATGCTTCCACCTTTTTTAATCAGGTTTAATTTTTCAACCTTCTCTTTTGACATCTTAGATTCTTGAATCATTAAAATATCAGGCTTAGAATCTCTCACTAAGTTCCTAACTACATCTTGCTTATGAGAACCATTAATTCATTGAATATTCCAAGATATGGTTTTCATTTAAGGGTTGGGGAGCAAACCTGATCGATGGTAAGTTGTTTACCATCACCAATATTATGTTTCGCTTCTAGTTCCCTCTGAAATTTTTTAGATGTCCTTCCTCTTTCTTTTTTTGGATTTCTTATCTCTGATTTTTGTTGTCCTCTGGTCTGGACTCCACCTTTCTTCTATGATCTAGTCTTCTTAATCATTTTGATAATGGTGCTACCCATCCTAGCTTCTTCATTCCTCTTCCCTGATTTTTCTTTCTGGTCAAATCTTTGTTGAAACCCAGGACCTTTTTTCTCTATTTTTTCCCCCCACATCCTGCCAGGGATTTTCCTGCTCCTCTAAATCTATAGCATCCCCATTTTCTTTCTTTTCTCTATCACGAGTAGAAGGAGTTTCTTTTATGTTCCCATTGTTTGAGTCACAACTCTTCTGTTCTCTTCCAATGACATTCCCAAGAGCAGTTGAATCCTGAGGAGGAAAACCAGAAGCATCTTTTATTAGTGACTCATCCACCCTTGAGTCCAAAGTAGTTCCATCTATCTTAGGTGACTACATACTATCTTCTACTCTTGAAATCAAAAAAAATTCTTCTCCATTGAGATATCCCACACTTTCTTCTTTTCTATTTTTCGGGCTCTTTAGCTCATTGATACTTTCTTCAAATTCAATCTCTTCATTTGCTTTTTTATCCTTACTCACATGAGTTTCTTTTATTTACTCCTCTTGGTAAGGCACATTAGAGTCTTCCATATTGCCTCCAAGTTGATCGTTCACCATCTGAAGATTCTTCAGGGGCTGGGTTTGACCTTCAGGTTTCCTCTTCCATTTTGTTCTCTAGGTTTTATGAGGTTCTTGCTCCTTCTTTTTCTCCTTATGGGGTTTATGAGGACATTGTTTCGCCCAATGACCAGATTTTTTGCAAGTAAAGCAAGCAAAAGGCATTGATTCAAATTCTATTTCTTGTTTCCATTTACCCAGCTTTGAGTTCAAAGTTATCAATTGTGGGAGATCTGCATTCTAATGTATATTAACATAGATTCTTGCATAAACTTGTCTAGATCTGGCAACTGTCATTGGATCAATAGAAAGAAGCTCTCCAAAAGAACCAACAATGGCCACCAAAATATCCTCATGCCAATACTCCAATGGAAAACACGGGAGGCGAACCCACACTGGGGTCATAGTAAAGAAACTCTCATTATAATCTAAGTTTGTGGTCCATTTTTGCAGAGATAATGAAGATTTACCCATCATCCACGGACCCCCACATAGCACTTTTGAAAAGTCTTCCCCGTTTGAAAACTCAAAAGAGAAGAAGCCTTTTGGAATAGCCGTAATGTCAACCTGACCTTTGAGCTTCCATTTTTTATCTATATATGATCTAACGAGATCGATGTTCGGTCGAGGTCCCACAAATTTACCAACTAAGGTAGAAGCCATTCTAGACACAGTATGTTCCAATATTGGGTCTGGAATAATAATGCCAAAATATCCCTTAAGTGGGTCTGAGATTATATTCACTTTTGGAAAGGATGATTTCCCAGATGGTTTAATACCAAAGAGACCCGACCAATTCCTCTTACCTAGGTGTGATGCAGAGTCATGTGATTTATCTTCTTGAGTCTTCGTTGACTCCTCATCATTTTGGGAATTTTTAATCGGTTCCACCTCTAGTCCCATGACAAGATTGTTGTCCTTACTAAGCAAAGTCAGGTTTGACCCACCAACAATGTCCTTATCTCTAGACGGGGATCTCGCAGCAAAACCCGTATCACCTGTCACAAACCCCCAGCAATACCTCCATTCTCCAGCTTCCTGCCCATTCTCAAATTCAAAAAATCTCCTCCCACGCTCTCCCCTCCTCCAACTCGCTCCCGCTCCATTCTCCTCCTTTCTTTTTAATAGATAAATTGATAGGTTATGTGTATCTAATTCCAACCTTTGGTAGCTAGACCATGTGTGATTTGACATATAGGACCATACCCTCTTTGATACCACTGATCTTAATTCGATAATGAATCCGTGAAACAATAAAGACTATGTAAAACCTGCAAGTATTGTGAGAACCATGGACAATAGCAAAACTTGAAACAAGAGTTGTATGCATTAAAATTCACCATCAACTTCTCTGAAATGAGTTTAAAACACATATGTAGAATCCCAAAAGTCTTAGGGTTACAACTAGTTTGAACTAAAGAGTTCTGGAGAATAAAATAATAAATACAAATACAAATATTCATAAAACTACAAAATTGTGTACCCTGACATGGCGGGGTCATAACTTTCTACTCGGTGCTAAAAAAACAAAAATATTTGCATCATTGGAAATGTATTGAACATATCTAAATTTAGTTCCTTTGAACCATGCCTTCAACGGTCATTCTAAGGAACTGTCAACACCTCTGACCCCAAATTCTTCTCTAAAGACCTCCAAAATTGTGATTTACTAGAACATAGAAATACTAAAAAAAAATAGATTTTTGGATTTTCTGGTTTTTTCCACTTATTTCACTTTTGCAATACTTTAGACCTTTCCCAACATGGCATGCATCATCCTCAAAATATTTTGTATAGTTTCCATCATGCTTTGGATCATCTCCATACAACTCCTGATTGCTCTCGACACATGCGGGATTATCCTTGTACTGCTCCAGATTGCTCCCGACACACGTTGGATCAAAGCATGCCTAGTTTAGAGAGATAAAATAAATGGTACTAACTTTGAGTTTTGGAAGCTCAAGATGGAATATTTTCTCATTGTTCAAGCTCTATGAGCTACAACATCAAAATCCAAACTAGTTGTAATGTCGCCAAATGATTGAGCAATGTTGGACAAAAAGGTGAAAAGCCTTGTTATTTTTTTCTTGTAAAATTCTATGTTGTTGGATGTCTATGAAAAGTTAGGGAACTTAGCTAAATTTCTAGTTAATTATTTTTTCTACAAAAGAAGATGTACAATTTAATGATAAGTGATAATGAATATGTTGTTAGGTGCGCAAATATTTTCAACATAATTGTAACCCTTTTAAAATTCATGGGTGTGAAGATAAAAGAGGTAAATTCCTGAACCTTTTGTGTTATTTTAAAAACGCATTGGAAACTTGATAATGGCTAGTGGAAGTATGTCTCCAAATTGGTTCTTAGAAAGGTTATTTGTATTTATTTGTTTGAAGATTTGATAAGAAAGGATATTGAATCCAACAAAGAGGCCTTGGTTGATCATAGGTGAACTAAACAAAAAGGAAACCAAGACATTTAAATAAAGTTAAAGAGTAGACTAAAATCTTGTGGAAAATCTAAATCTCTTAGAAAGTCTAAGATGAAATGTTGAAACTATGGAAAGACATGGGATTTCAATGTTGAAACTATGGAAACAATGAGAAGGAAAAGAAGAAAAAATGTTGAATGATAAGGCTTAGTCCATTGATACCCTCTTCATTCGACTTAATATTTTATTAAAAAATATTTTAATAAATATTATCAAAAGGATGCAAAGGATGTCTTCTACAGTCTTGGTGATGCATGCATTTGAGGATACATGGAGGACATACTCTAGAGAATCCTTCCACGTGAATATTTATTTTGAGTGACTTTTGAACTATGAGAGTTTTGGTAATGAATATATCTCTTGTTGAAAAACCTTATCCTAGTACTTTTTTAATTAACTAAGCTTCCTAAGAAGGGTGGCGACCCTTAGATAAGCAAGGCCTGAAAGTGAATACAGGTCATCAACAACACTCAGACAGCACAACAGATGTTGACTAAAAGGACAGAATACATAGCACAAAGGATAGGAGCCTTTCAAAGGAAATACCAAACACATACTGCAAGAGATAATGGGCAGGAGTTTGAAGAATAGTTTTTCCTACATCATCGAGAAATAGTCCAAGTGATACTATCTTCAATATCCCCAATGAAGGAAACTTGGCTAGCATGGTTGTCAGCACAGCGACCATAGTGTTGAAGAAGTTGAGCAGCGTCAGCATAACCATGGTGTAAGGAAGGAGCAAAAGTAGTAGGAGAGGAATGGTCCACATAGCCAGAGGGGACTGCACTTGTAGTAGCAAGGGAAGCATCTATATTTGCAGCTGGAGCCAGACCCAAATTAGCAATAGAAGCCTAACCCTCATCAGCAGTAGGGGAAACATTCAGATTCTTAGTAGGGGTTTTGTCTTCATCAGCAACCAATAGATCCTTGGAGGAAGAATCAAAATCTCAGACTGTCAAATTTTTTTCACTTGCATCCTTCCACCAAGTAGCAGTACCTATTCAACATAGAATAATGCAATCAAAATCCATATGCCAAGTAGAGAAGCAATGATGACAATGGAAAGGAAGGCCCTCATAATCAAGCGCTTGAGTCCATGGTCCATCCCAAACCATGAATGCCACATCCTCAATAAGCTATGTGGAGATATCCATATCAACTAGAATGCAGGCAAAGGTAGAGTGGCTCAAAGTGGCAGTAGCATCATCCACCTTTAGGAAATGGCCAAGAGAGTTTTTGATGGCCTCAAAGCAAGACATCTCCACAAAATGGAGTGGGAGATTAGGAATTTGGACCCACATTGAGCACACATTGAGTGGTTCAATATGATGGTTGAAGGATATTGTGCAGGGTTTGGCAAAAAGAGAGTGATTCCTCCAAACCTATGACTTATTCAAAACCAAGTCACGATCTTCAGAAGAGGAAAATGCAGCAACAAAAAACCCCATTGCGCAAGGATATAGCTCAATGTTAACAAAAACTAAGGGTCGCCAAGAATTAGTTACCCAGCTATGAAAATCCAGAAGAGAGGGCCAAAGGCCCTCAAATCTGGAGATCAACCCATGATGTTGGTAGAATCCACATTGTCCACTACATCTAGGCTACAAACTAAAATAGGAGAGGCATTGGCAGAGGAAATAGGTCAACCTTTCACATTTGAAGGGACAAAAACAAGATTTTGTAGTGCAAGCATATCGTCTTCCACCCGTAGCAGCAAATTTTTGGGGAAGAACCCCATCCTTCACAACCTCAAGGTTAGAAACCCAGAGCCAAGAGAAAAAGTAGTAGCCTCCAACCCAAGATTTGAGGTAGCAGAAAGTTTCCCAACAAGAAGAGTAGGAGTGGAAGGGGGCTCATGGACGCCACTAGGAGCTAGAAGCCCCATAACATTCTGGCCAAAGGCAACAGAAGACTCCCCATTAACACCTAGGGAAGGAACATCCCCCGAGCATAGCGCAGGAAAAACACTCTTAGACCGACCAGCACGAATAGAGCCCCCAGCATCAGCAATAAGCAGAGCCAAGGCTCCATTCGCAGTCGCAGACCCAGAAGACAGACTGGGGGCATTTGAAAATGTCACAGAGTGGGAAGAGTTTTTATCATTCGACATTAGCGAGGACCATTGTTTATCCTAGTATTGTTAGTTATAAAATGGTTAATATATTATTCTCTAACAAAAGGATCACGGGTATTTTTAGAGTCCTGCACATCCCTGATTTGGTTCAAAACATATTATCTAATAGTAAAATAAATGATGTGGGTGTACAATAATCTTCAATAATGGAGGTTTTGAATATCTATGGTGTTCACCAATAAGGTTAAAATTGGTCTTTATTTTATATATGCAAATTTAGATAGGGTACACCAAAGTTGTCAAAACCTATAGCAAGGAAATATGATCTATCCAATTTTTATGGCCAAGCATTTTGGGTACATAGGCATCCTCTTATTTAATGAGAAAGTTACCTACTAAAAATACAATGTCATGCATAGGCTATAAATGTGAAAAAGGTTTACAAACCTTGAAAATTAAAAGCTTGCAAAGGAGCTTGTTGATTGTTCTTTTGGATTTTATAAACAAAGTCATGTCTAGTTTTAGTCTAGTTTTATGTTGGGATTAATGGGAAGTAGTACTGAGAGGGGAGGGGTGAATCAGTACCTCAAAAACTTTTAACACTTTTCACCTTAGATCATTAGCAATCATTCTTTACTGTATTACCGATCATTTCTGATGTTCTTCTTATGCATGTAATGTTAATTCATAATATTTAATTGTTTGCAACATTCATAGAAACATTCATGAAAGTAATAAACACATAACACAAGATATGATATCATAGAAAACTCTTGTTAGGAAGTAACAACTGTGGTGGGGATGGCACCCACAAAAATTC
The DNA here is from genome assembly GCA_018584345.1 of Thuja plicata. Lineage (NCBI taxonomy): Eukaryota > Viridiplantae > Streptophyta > Pinopsida > Cupressales > Cupressaceae > Thuja > Thuja plicata. The sequence continues at coordinate 1,390,430 of MU227754.1, forward strand.
ACTATCTACATAATGGAAGGGAGCCGATAAAGGCTTACAATTGATCACTTTTGATTATCTACCCTGTTAGGAGTATTAAAGTGGAGACATGTTAAGATCTACTCTGTTAAGAGCTTTAGCAACACTGATTTAAGTGTGCACTCGGTTAAGAGATTTACAATAGGACTGTTAGGTCCACCTTTCTTGAAAGGATTTCTTAAGAGTACTACACTTGTTAGAATGAGTACATATGTTTGACCTAACTGTATGCAATCTATAATTGCTGATCACATATCCATTAAAACTCTCATAATATGAATATCACCTATAGTGATTGATTAATACCTTTTTATGCTCGTCGGTAGCCTGTGTTCTTGTTCTTGAAACTAATTTGATCCTTTTCTATCCTTCTACATGAAATCTCTTGTCTGGTCCTTAGATGCTCTCAGTGGCTACAATCATCATCGAACAACAACATGTTCACAATAGATTGAGCATCTATTTATACAAGTATTTGACCTATTCTAGAATCACGCATTACAATGTTAACTCTTAGATCCAAGGTATACAACTTGACCTTGATCTTTAGTTTGGATGTTTTAAATTAGTTAAACTAATTAAAACAATAATAATTACATTGCTTCCTCTGCACACAATGGATTTAAAACAAATCAAGAAGCTAAATATACAACTTCAATGTTTTATCTGACGTGGAAAGTCATATCCACTTTTTGCGGGATGTAACTGACTGTCGGTTCTTGGTCGTCGGGTTGAACTGAAAGTCTGTCAGCATTCCTTTGTCGAACTGATCGTCGGTTTCCCTTCATCTATCAGGTTCCTCTCTTTGTTGTTTCGTTGGGTTGCACTGTTGTTACTCGTCGGGTTCCTTTAACCTTTTTGTCATCGGGTAACACTGAATAGTGTTTGTCAGGATGCTTTGTATTTGGCAGTATCGGGTAACCTTGGCGTCGGGTAGTTTTGTGCCCTGTATGTCAGTGTGGTGTAAACCGATGGTGTAGATCATGTTTTTCCTTGTATATACTAATGGAAAAATATAATTCCTTCAATCTCCCCCTTTGACATTAGTATCAAAAATGGATATGTGCATAATACTAAAGTGTTTAGTATGTACACCATGTTTATATCCTTGTCATTATATGACTCCCCCTAACTGTATGCATCGGTATAGCATAAGTATAATATACATGTATACTTGCCTTTATACTATACATTCCTTGTTCTATGCTATTTTAAATTACTTAATGTACACATCATTTCCTCCTTTCATTTCCCCCTTCTTTTACTGTGATTGTACATATCATTTCCCCCTTTATTTGATACTCATGAAAAAAATGTACAACTTATAAGATGCCAAAAGATGTGACAAAAATGTGTAACTTACAATGTATCAAGAATATGGGAATGGGTGTTCTTGATATCTTCAGGCAATTTCTCCCATTTTTCTTTCAGTAGTTCTAGTGTCATGTGCTCTAGCTCTAGTCTTGCATGCATATCATAAATGTTGTCTAGGACAGACATTTTTGGGGTGGCAATTAGTGCTTTTGCCTCTGTCATATGTTTCTGCAGTATTGAGAGTGTCGGTAAGAGTTGTGCTTGAAGCTCATTTACCTCATCTCTAAACTTTGTCTCTACAATCTGAATGTCCTGTCTCAATTTTTGAGCTTGCTTGAGTTTCTCATTGTGCAATTTTATTGCCTCTTCACTATTCGTGAGACTTTGTGCACTTGTTTGAAGATCAGCATCTATTTGTGCTATCTTATCGGTATACTCCTGGGTGAGTTGATCAAGCGTGCATAACTTCTGTATTAAGGTTATAGCTTCTAATATTATTGGATCTATTGTGATAACCAATTCAGAAAGCTTTACCTTTTGCAATGCCACTTATTGGCTTATCTTTTCTGCTAGCTTGAACTCATACTTCTATTCAAGTCTTTCTTCCATTACCTTCTCAGCATCTATGTTCTGAGATGTGATTGCATCTGTGAGAACCACTAATTGATCAAGCATTGGGGTTGTTTCGATCAATATCTACATCTGGTACAATTTTTTGAAGTATCCCTCGTGCTACTTCAATTACCTTTGCCTCTTTTGTGGATTTTCTCATCTTGTCTTACATTTCCTTCCTCTCACAAATTCTTGCATACTTTGTCAATTCAGTTGGATTTAATGTCCTTGGATCACAAACTGGAATCTCAATGATTTCATCCAGAGTCACTGGGTTCTTATGCTTGCTTTTCTTTTTCTTTGAGATTTGTGGGGATGCAGATGTGTGAACTACCATTGCTACTTCATTTGTCCTCTCTGAAGTGCTTAGTGATGGTTTTGTTGAAGATGCTTCTTGTGTTTTCTTCTCGGGGTGCACCTGTCGGTTTTGTGAAGACGTCTCTCCATCAACCTTGGGTGTCTCTGTAGATTTTTCTTTTGTTTTCTTCTCCAACTCATCTTTATTTGCTTCTTCACTCTTTTCTTTATGCATGTCCTCTTCTACCTTTTGTGTTTCCTCTTTATTGTGATCAGTAGATTTATCTTTCTGATCATCGGTTGTAGCTTGTTCTGCAGTTGTGTTCTTTGTTTTATGTGTGGTGTCTTTTGCTTCTGCATCACCCTTGTCCTCGAGTGTGCTTGTATCTTCTACATTAGACCCATCATAACCCTCTAGTATATTCATGGCCTTCATCAATACTGGCATATTGCTTTGTGTACTAGCTTGGGTTGTATCTTATAGAGTGGTGTCATGCTCGTTGGTTTGGTCTTTTTGAGCAGTGACATCTTCATCTTTTTGTATTGCTCTACAGGGTCTGGTTCTGTTGTGTCAATGACTAAAGTGTCTAGCCATACTTCATTAGGAACATTTGTGTCCTTATTTTCTTGGGTCTCCATTTTTTGTTGCTTGATATGATCCTTAAGTGATATGAATATAACATCATCTTCTTTCTGAGGATCTTTATCAAAGTCATAATGTGTGATGTCTTGAATTTCAAGATCATCCATGACTTTGTCCAAATCTATTGGCTCCATATCTTCAACATTGTCCAAAGCAATGTGTTGAGGACTTGCCTTGTCTTTCTCCTCCCCTCTATGAGGTGTGTCGGTGAGAAGTAATTGTTCCTCATGACTTGTTGACTCTGCAGGCAGATCTAGGAGTTGTCTCCATTTTGTTTTGGTCATTGTTTCCATCTCTATAAACTTATCCTCTAACACTTTGTAAGCCCTTATCTTGGATACAAATTTGCTTGAGTGCTTCTTCATAATTTCTTTGATTTCTTCTATCTTAGATTCGGGAAGCATAAGTGTGACAAGTACCCTCTCCCTTGCTTCTCTTTCGGTTTGTAGAGCATATGACCATTATTGAGATATTCTGTTACCCAGCTCTTTTGGTATTTGGTTGACAAATTTAGCTGGTACATATTTGAATTTTACCATTGACCTGATGATTGCCTCTTGTATCTTATTTTGGTCCTCTGGTTTCAATGTATCCCATTGTCTGATTTTCTTATCATACATGGTGCCAGATGCAGCAATAGATTCAACAGCCTCATCAATTGTTTGATTTCTGAAATTCTTCTTTACTACATCAAGCTCATCCTCTTTAGAATCCTCAATGTCATCTTTAGTCCTGACCATTCTTTTCCTCCTCTTTGTAGGTGTTTGCTTCTCTGTTTGCTGCTTTGTTGGATGCTTCCTCTTATAGGTCCTTACTTGACCTTTATTAAGAGGTGTGGTTTCGGTCTTTGTAGTTTGACTCCTTGTCCTCTGTTTCTTTGTAGGAGGTGGAGGTGTATCAAATTCAGTTGCTTCAGAGTCTAATTTCTTCTCATCTTTCCCTTCACCGATGGTACCCTGTTCATCAGTTTCCTCTATGTGTTCTTGTTCCTCCTCATTAACCAATAGAATCTTTTTAAGATTCTTAACCATCTTATTCTTCTTATTGACAGTCTTTTTGATTTCTAGGCCTCTTTTTATCTTTGACCTGGCCTCTTCATAAGTGTCAAACCTTGGTTGGTTGTTGTCAATTGGCTCATTGATCAATGCATCAATAGCATTGGTTGCTTGATCTATGTTGATTTCATAATCAAGAGGGGCTAACCAAGTTGTTCTCGGTACAACCATTTTTATGTGGGTGAAGTCTGTATCCACCATAAAACATATCTCATCCCTATGTTTTTCAATTAGTTTCTCAGGGATTCTTACTCTTTCCATCATCTTTTCCTTGAACTCAAGGAAGTATGTAGTCATAACTAAATCAAAATTATCTCCTAATGACTTGATAAGGTCATTAATCTGTAATGTCACCGGCTTTGTAATGTCTCATTTCACCTTTCCTACTGAAGGAAAGTATTCTTGAAAGTAGAAAAATATACACATGATAAGTGAGCTGAACTTACATGTGTTAGTCTTTGCAGACCTTATTGTGTTCATGTTCTCATCAATTTGCTTTAGCAGGATCTCACACGGATCCATCTGGATTCCCTTTGTTACTATCTTGTAAGCAGTGCTTACTGATGTTGACGATATGTTGTTTATCCTTCTTGCCTGAAAGATCTTGTAACCAATCACACATGCACCGAACCTCAGTTCCTCGTCGGTGATGGTGTTCACTTTAAGACCTTTGTTATCCCATTCAGCTTTTGTGAGCTTTTCAAATTCTGGTCTGGAAGGATTCTTGTAAGCCTTAGGCTTGTCGGTTATTGGATAACCAGTGACAGCATGAAGGACATCCTTATTGATTTCCTTAGGTTGATCTAACCATAGCTTCTGATCATGCATTCTGCTAAGTACCAACCTAATCGAGCCAGTTTTGAAGTCCCTCAGGAAATATAGGGCATTTGTTATTCCCTTTACTTGCAGATGCTTATGTTCATCTTTCAGGTTTCCTTCTGCATCACAAAGCTTCTTTTAAGCTTCATCCATCTCTAGATCACCTAATTCAGAAATCTTACAGTGAATATAGGACCTTACGTCCTCTATTAACAAAACGCTAGGTGGAATTTTAGAAAATGCGTCGATTTCATCGGGTTGCGATGCAATCTCCGATCATATCTTATACTTGGGCTCCACACATGTGTTGTTCTTAATTAACATAACCATATTCTTCTTATCATTCTTGATCTTTGCGGTTCTTGAAGTGATTGCCATCATTTTTTAAACTTTAAGGCTTTCTTGAAAATTTAGGGCTTTCTTGAAAATAACGATAGAGTTCTTCGGTGCCCTCGGTACTTACTTTGATCTGTAATATTGGTGAATGATCTATTTGTTGTGTGCTGGATCGATTCAAGGTCGCTCTGCTATCTGATATTTTATCGCTCTGGCTTTCGCTCTGCATTTTCTCTTCAAATTGCGGGTGCAAAATGAAGTGCTCTCGTCGAGTATTTATAGACTTTTGCCCTAAGTCTCTAATAAATTCTCAACAAATCATCAGGTCATGAAGACAGAGTTCGTCGGGAAGACTTCCAAAATTATCGTCGATGTTGACAGGATGCTCGGGATGGCAATTAAGATTTTTAGTTTCACCGACGGATATCGATGTTTTGTCATGAAAACTTTATAACTTTGCTTCCTTACCAACGGGTGTCGGGTTACATTAGCAACTTAGCTATTTTATGTGTTGACCGACAATTCTCGATAAGTGTAGACAGCTCATCCTTTATGTTCACCGATGATTTTCGGTATGTGTTTACCAACGGGGTTGATTTCTCATAATTGTAACAAGTAACATAATATGCACCTTTTTTATGAAGATTTTGACTATCTATCAACTGTATAATGGAAATTATGCAAAATATGACTTGGTGTAGTGCAGTTCCATACTTACTTGTTCAGCTTAAGTGGGGGTGGTGATGTCACCGGATCCATTGGATGGGGTGTCACCATTTGCATTGCTTGGTCTAGCTTCATCATTGCTTGAAGCTTTTCTCCACATTTTGTCTCTATCCCTCCGGATATCTTCAATGGTGTTTCCATTGGGATATGTGCTTGTCTTTGTCATTCGGTCTTTGCAATCTTTCTTGAGATGACCAACTTTGTGACAATGTAAGCATGCCATTCTGGGGTTTGTCTAGCCTCTAGACCTTTTGGTCCATGCCCTCATGCAGTTTGCAGCAATGTGACCATATCTACCACATGTTGTATAGTTTGTCCATGTACTCTAGTCCCATACATATTGATTACCGATTCTCTTTGGTTTATAGGGAGTTTCTTGACCTTTAGGCTTCCATGCTTGCCTTTTCTTTTTCCTGCATTCATCAGTTGTGTGCCCATTCAATTTGCATGTAGGACAGTATTTGTCCATGTAGGTTTCCTTCTTTGGTTGATCCATCTTAGACTTACATTCATATGCTTTATGTCCTTTCTTGTTACATTTATAACAGAATCCTATGAATGAAGATGTA
>MU227754.1:1396902-1417234 GCA_018584345.1 Thuja plicata
TTGGATTTTCATAGACATTCTTTGGATTGGCTTGATTTGATGATTCTCCATTTTCGGTAAAGCCTAGACCGTTGTTGTTGTTGACTCTTCGTTGTCCTTCAAGAAAATCATCCATTCTTTTATTGCTCTCTTCAGCCTTTCTGATAATTTCATTATGTTGTTGCTAAACTCTAACCTCGTGCTTTAGTTTTTCATTCTCTTCTCTTAGTTCACCGATAGCCTGTACTCTTTCAATGAGTTCTATATTCATTATGTTTGCTTCTTGACTCATAAGAATAATCTGATTTGTAATCTCATGGTGATGTTCAGCATGTCTTTGAATTTCTAACTCCTTTTCTTGTAGCTTCTCTGTAATCTTCCTTCTGTCATCAATAGCTAGTGTTCTTTCTGTTTCAGCTTGTCTCATAGAAATTGTCACATCAATCATTCTTATCATCTGGGTCTCTTGACCGATTAGCAGCATCTTTACTTGTTCTGTCAGATGATGATTGATCTCCTTTAGATTTGTGATGTTATCTTCTGATGTATCTGATGCTTTACTTGTAGTTGATCCTGAAGATTCAAAGAAATCTGGAATCTCTTCTTCTTGATAACCTTTTTCATTGCTCCGAGTTGCCATAACTTTCCTCTCATCCAACAGCTCTCTCATCTTGATTCTCGCTTCTTTATACTGTTCATAGAACATCAGTTTCTCAAGCTTTTTATTCTCAATACTCTTATCAATTTTGTACTTCTCCATTGTATGATATTTGCTCTTAAGCCTTTAAGCTTTCCAAGAAGAGACTTAGCTCTGATACCAATTGTTGGGATTAATGGGAAGTAGTACTGAGAGGGGAGGGGTGAATCAGTACCTCAAAAACTTTTAACACTTTTCACCTTAGATCATTAGCAATCATTATTTACTGTATTACCGACCATTTCTGATGTTCTTCTTATGCATGTAATGTTAATTCATAATCTTTAATTGTTTGCAACATTCATAGAAACATTCATGAAAGTAATAAACACATAACACAAGATATGATATCGCAGAAAACTCTTGTTAGGAAGTAAAAACTGCAGTGGGGATGGCACCCACAAAACTTCACTATCTGCAGAATGGAAGGGAGCCGATAAAGGCTTACAATTGATCACTTCTGATGATCTACCCTGTTAGGAGTATTAAAGTGGAGACATGTTAAGATCTACTCTGTTAAGATCTTTAGCAACACTGATTTAAGTGTGCACTCAATTAAGAGATTTACAATAGGACTGTTAGGTCCACCTTTCTTGAAAGGATTTCTCAAGTGTACTACACTTGTTAGAATGAGTACATATGTTGGACCTAATTATATGCAATCTATAATTGTTGATCACAGATCCATTAAAACTCTCATAATATGAATATCACCTATAGTGATTGATTAATACCTTTTTCTACTCGTCGGTAGCCTGTGTTCTTGTTCTTGAAACTGATTTGATCCTTTTCTGTCCTTCGGCATGAAATCTCTTGTCTGGGCCTTAGATTCTCTCAGTGGCTACAATCATCATTGAACATGTTCACAATAGATTGAGCATCTATTTATACAAGTATTTGACCTATTCTAGAATCACACATTACAATGTTAACTCTTAGATCCAAGGTATACAACTTGACCTTAATCTTTAGTTTGCATGTTTTAAATCAGTTAAACTAATTAAAACAATAATAATTACATTGCTTCCTCCGCACAGAATGGATTTAAAACAAATCAAGAAGCTAAATATACAACTTCAATGTTTTATCTGACGTGGAAAGTCAGATCCACTTTTTGCGGGATGTAACTGACTGTCGGTTCTTGGTCGTCGGGTTGAACTGAAAGTCTGTCGGCATTCCTTTGTCGAACTGATCATTAGGTTCCCTTCATCTGTGGGTTTCTCTCTTTGTTGTTTCGTTGGGTTGCATTGTTGTTACTCGTCGGGTTCCTTTAACCTTTTTGTCATCGGGTAACACTAAATAGTGTTTGTCGGATGCTTTGTATTTGGCAGTATCGGGTAACCTTGGCGTCGAGTAGTGTTGTGCCCTGTCTGTCGGTGTGGTGTAAACCGATGGTGTAGATCATGTTTTTCCTTGTATATACTAATGGCAAAATATAATGCCTTCAGTTTTCTAGTTGATGTTTTGCATCAAAATATTTATATTTTGTATCATTTATTAATGATTATTTTAAGATGACATGGGTATATTTTTTGAAGTAAATTCAAGGACATTAAAAAATGTTGATAGTTTAAGGTTCTTTTTAAATATCTGACTAGGATAAAGATTAAGGGATTGGGCGCTGACAATGGTGGTGAATATTATTCTATATTTTGGTAATTTAAGCAAGGAGAATGATGTAGAAAGGTATAAGACAACTCCATACACCCCTAAACAACATAAAATTATAGAACATATAAACATGTTGCTAATAGAGAGGGGTAGGCTTGTGCTTAATGGGTTCATCCTAGAACATAAGTTCTTAGTAGAAATGGTTGCTATTGTATTTTACCTAATCAATAGGTCTCCTACATTAACACTCGTGAAGAAAACTTCCATAGAAGTATGGATAGGTAAAAATGTTCACTTCAATATCATCAAGTATTTGGTTGCAAGGCATATGGTCATATGCCTATAAAAAAGTAGTCACATTTGATCTAATCCTTAAAGTTAAATGATAAATCATCTAACATATTTTTTTAAGTTATTTGTAAATTTGTTGCTAGCAAGCAATGTGGATGAGTTTTGAGCTTGGAATCGACAATATGCCAATATAACATCTATTAAAATATTATTAGCTGAAGTTGTTGCTTTTGATATTAGGGTTGAGCATATGGATAAAAAGATAATTTTCTTGTACAATGCTTTAAAAGAGGTCTACATGACTTAGTCAAAGTACTACATTGAGAATGGTAAGGAAAACTTGGTTTGTTAGTTGAAGAAATCTATCTATGATTTAAAATAGTCTCCTAGAATGATATATAATAATTTTGGTTCAAATGTTTTGGAGTTTGGATTTTTCATGTCCAAGTCAAATCGTTGTGTTTTTTTATAAATGAAAGTGTGGTTAAGTTGTCATTATCACTATTTTCATTGATTATATGTTTCGTAATAGCAAGAAAAGGATTAGAGACATAAAATCTCAACTTTCATTATAATGTCAAAGGGATGTTAAGTACATTCTTTGGATGGAAATCAAACAAACCAGGTCTAACAATAATTTTTCAGATTGATCAGAGGAAGTATGTTCAGTTTGTTTTATAGAATTCAATATGGCACATAACAAATCATAATTGCTCGTATTGTATGGGAACTAAGATTTTGATTAAATAGTTTCTTATGACACCCGTAAAGATGGAGAAGATGAATTCAATGATTTATGGTAGCACAATTGGGAGCCTTGTGTATGGTACGATCTACACCAGACCAACTAGTACCCAAGCACTAGGAGTACTGAGATTTTGCAGTTACGAGGGTCTTCAAGTATTTGAGGGGTACTTCTAAGAACTATATATGTTATTATGGGGATGTTTCAAAGAACCAACATTTAGTGGGTATTCAAGGGTATGTAGATATAGATTGGGTAGGGTATGTTGATAGCAAAAGTCTTGTCCATGGTTACATGTTTTGTTCATTTGGTGGTGCAATGAGTTGAATAAGTGATAACTTGTGGTCATTTTATCCATGACAAAGGTAAAATACATTGTAGCTACCCATGCTTATTAAGAGGTCATTTGGCTTTACGATTGTGTTAAAATGCAAGGTTGAGCTAGAGATTTATTAGAGTTTACTATGATAGTCAAAATGTCACATGTTTCACAAAAAAACTAACCTTTCACATGTAGACAAGGTATTTTAATGTAAAACACCATTTTGCTTAAAAATAATAAAGGATGGAAATATGATGTTTGAGAAAGTTGACACTTTGAATGATGTTGTGAATGCACTAAAAAATTTGGTGAGCATAGAGGAGTTCATAATGTGATGCAAGATTATGGAACTCTCAACCCCGAGTTAGTTGATATTGTATTCCCTTTTCTCTTACTAGGTGTTTGACGAATGGGAGAATATTGGAAAATGTGTCTCAACCATCTATATTAATGTTGAGAACACTAAAATATAATTTGTGCACAACAAAGGTCATTTTTGCCCCAAAAATTATTGAAATAGGCTTTAACTAATAAAAAGTAAGTTAAGATTCCATCTTTCCAAGATCTAATTAAAAAATTGATCTCAACAAAGTTTTGATATCAAAATTCATGGCGTTTATAGGTTATATCTATCAAATCACAAATGTAAGAGCATCTATGGCACATGTGAGAATTATAAGAGAGAGTACATATTCATCAAGAACATCTTACAACCTATGACTATTCTAAAACACCTTTGAAGGGTCTTAATAAAATAGATTGAAGCCCCCAAATTGAGAGGATAACTATAACATAATATAGCAAGTGTACAGTTAATATATTTACCATGAGAATTATTCTTATGGTTTGGATGTTGAAATTATACTAATGGATCCGAGCGCCACTTTTGGTTGGCATTAACTCATGGTTTTGTGATTCTTGGTTAGAGGTTTCATTTATTGGTTTCTCTATATATTGGATGTTTGGGATGTAATTTGCCTTATGCACTTTGCAAATATTGCTATGCTACAAGTGTTACCCTAGATATGAGTGTTGGTGTCATATCTTGTGAACGATCCTTGTCTAAGTTGTATTGTTAACAATATTATCCCTTATTAACATGACTTGAATTTTGAAGACTATTTTTTTCCAAAAAAAAAAGATTGTCATTATATATTATTGCATTATTATGGATGATTTTATAATATTGTTTCTAAATTATCTTAGAAATCTTTTTTTTTCATCTCCTCTCATGAAATTAAATCACATATAATTTTAGTATTATATGAATCATTTTTATATTACTATAACTATATTGTATAAATCATTATCTAAGAAATTGTCCATATAAGTCACAAAAGTTCTATAATGAACACTGTCCATATAAGTCACAAAAGTTCTATAATGAACACACATTCTATTTTAATAGTCTACTTTGAACTATGCATCTATGAATGGTAATAGTAAATCTTGTCCTTAAAAAAGGTGTCAAGCAACTAACTTCAAAGAGAGAGAATCAACTTGGCTCTCTATGTTACATATAAGCTTCCAAAATTGGAAAGTATTGCAGCGCATCTAATTATTCCTTTGAATGTTCAATTGTTAATTCAACTGCAGCTAAGTTACTAAAAATCGTCAACGATAGATGATTTTATATTTGATCTAATTGTTTTTTTGAATGTCTAATTATTAATTCAAGCTCAACTAAGTTACTAAAAATCGTCAACAATAGATAATTTTGTATTTATCTTGCTTGCTCGCAATAACCTCTTATTTGAAGGCATCACACATCCTTCACGTGGCAACATGAAAAAGAAATTGCTAGACAGTAAATTTTCACTCACTTTTAGTTGGGCCAAGGCCAAAGATTACCTACAGCAGTTCCAAAAGTTTATAACATAGTACACAAAATACAATTGTGTATTCTAGATCCAACTTCTATAATTTCACATATGAAATATAACATGGGTAATACAACCTAGCAAAATTGTAGAATTTTTTTAGAACCTCTAGAATTTCACATATGAAATATAACATGTGTAATACAACCTAACAAAATTATAGAATTTTTTAGAACCTGTAAAATTTCACATTTGAAAAATAAATATTATTGTAAAGAAATAAAATGCTTTACATAAATAGTTTAGTTTGGTTTGACTTTATAAATATATGTGTGTGTATACTTTATTTAAAATCAATAAATTCATTTATCACCATCCAAAACTTAATGCTCATCTTTTAAAATCACAAAATTTGTTGTGGTTTGATTCCAAGCCCTTCAAGTTCAACCCAATCACCTGAATATGATCTAACAGATAGAATTGAACCATGCCATACAAAAGCAATCTAATAGAAAGAGTGTAAAACCTACTCACCTTCACCTTCTTAATAGTTGAATATGTCAAGGTAGTACATAGAGATACCATATCAAAATGTGCCTACTAGATAAGTTGATAGATTCTCTTCGGTCAAACGTCTTTAGCAGACCAAATTAACAAGAACAAGAAATATTGAAGATGACATTCACTACATGCAAATAATCTATAAATGTAAGAGTATACGTAAAAGCATATCACAATGCCCAAAATCCAAGATGAGTTAGTGTCACATTGAATGCCTTAACATGCAATCATGTACCAAGTTGACTCACTGTTAAGCAGAAAGGGTTAAGGCACTCACATAAATGCTGATCAATTCGGAATTTCAATTTGGGTTTCACTAAAATGACTGAAATTTCCAAACGTTTAAGGTGCAGATTCATTTTACAGAGCTTGGAGTGCATGTACACCATCCCATACAACATATATAAATTTGGGCCACTTAACGCAATCTGTTTTAATTGTATTAAGCTTGGAGATCATATCTTTTTTTTAAGGCAATCAAAATCCTCGCTACACAGTTGTACCATAGTGCTTGTAAAAATAATATAACAGGATTCCCTGAGACCAAGTAGTGCATATAGTAAAGCAGGCTTACCGTTGTTAATTAGCTCCAAATAAAAGTAAACCTTATCAACACTTCTACTGTACCCATTACAAACTAGAATTCTAAGCGGGCCAAAAGGAATCTAATATCGTTTAGTTAACTGACAACCATGTAGTCTTTAGTTTGACTCTACAATTACAAAGAAATGGAATGAAATCATCAACAAATTTTTATGTTTGCAGGCAATTAAATGTATCAAATTTGATGTGTTGCTTATATGGAATTTTAGCAAAAATGAAGTGTATTAAAACATTCCCATTTCTATCTACTTATAGGTTTGCATCACTGCAATGATCTTTCCAATACTGCGAATGAAATCAGCCCAAAGTCATTGATTGAGTTGATCAAAATCATGCATAAACTGCACGGCCCGGCATTGCCAGCTGGCACACAATATACTCAATTACTTTTATTCACCTTAAGTTATTATTATTTCAGAGAACCCTGACCAAGTAACACTGCCTTCAGAAATTTATACAAACAAGCAGGCCAGACAAATATACTTGGGGTTAAGGTGATTTACTAAAATTTTAACCAGAAAAACAACAGCCATCAAATATAGAACTCCATAATTGAGCCACAAGCAAAGAAAATCAACGGAGTTCATTTTCCAATCAGCAGGCAACTGACAGCTGCAATAGCTTGAAAGGAACAGAAAAGTCTTTACTTGAATGTGAATAATAATCAAGGGCATTTATTTGAACAATGAATCCAGTAAAAATACCTTGATTGCAACAAAAATAAAATTAGGTTTCCATGATGCCACACCTATTTCTCTCAAATTTTGTAACAAAACAAGCATTACACCCTTAGAACCTTTTCAAAAATGGCTTTTTGAAGCTTCAATGTTACTAAGGCTCAATTTATGATAGAAAATCCAGGCAGTCAACACAACGATCAGAAAAATCGAGTCCATAATTTTATCCTGTAAGAGCTGAATTCAATGCACTATGCAATTCAACTCCAATTTGAGCCTCTGCCTTCTCCAGTTCAGTTGACGCTGAAGCCAATTTCTGTGTATAATCAGTCAATCCTTGCTGGACTTGCTGAGGATCAATCCTGTCCAGTGGAACGGCTTCAACTGCAATAATATCAGCGTAGGAGTTTGCATGAATAAATGCAAATCCACTGCTAATAAAATATTTCTTAACATCATCTCCCACATGAACAGACATTACACCTGGCTTGAGCTCAGCGATAGTTGCAACATGTCCTGGCAATACACCCATCAGACCAGTGGTTGCAGGGATTATTACCATATCAACCTGAAATTATCCAGATCAAAATGCAGCACTGTAATGTCAGAGAAATATTTCTGTACTCGGCAGAGATTAAAAAAGGTCGACCGACATTTCTGAAGTCAAACAACAAATTACAGATACCAATAGCTTTGTTAGCAAATCAAACTGAAACCCGCAGATAGGGAAATCTAAAGTAGCAAAGCCAACGAAAACTTGAACCTCTTGATCTTTAGATCATTTCTAACTTGTGCATTCCTTTGATATGATGTTATTACATTTTTGCAATAGCATTCTGACTAGATAGCAATAGATAACTAAAGACTACAGTTCAAATCACGTCTATGAAATTTATTATAGAGCAGGCAAAGAACTCACAAATAAATATTGCAATCATGTGAAATTGCAATTCCAAAATGGAAACTGTGGGAAGCATTCCCATATCACATACATGAGGATATAACCAATTATTTAAAGCATTGGGTAAAGGTGTTGAACCTTGTTAAGAAGTACATGACTTCTTAAGAGTTGTGAGAGAGCAAACAAGGGTAGAAGAGGTATAACCACATTTTAGCTCCCATGCATCAACCTCTCACTCAACTTGGAATACACCTCGAGAACAATCCAAAATAGATGCGACTTCCAAGATTGTAAGCCATTTGCATGATGACAATAATTGAGAAACCAAGTAAACAACAAAATGAGAAGATTGACCAGAGTGATCAAATCTGATCAACATATAACGATGAAACATGAAATGGAAATAATAAGAGCTATAATAAAATGATGTAATACCAAGGTAACACTAGATATATGTGATTGAACCCTTCCAAAAAAAACCCAAACCATCAAAAAGGGAACATGTCCATCTTAATGTCAAAGAATAGAGCACACCAATATAACAAATTTCTCCATTCAATCTGACAACATTCTAGCAAAGCAACATTGCTTCAACCTACAAATACAACAGGATACCTCCATCCCATGTCTCCAATATATAGGAAATCAAAAACTAGAAATCATAAATGGTTTCCCAAAACAAGAGTCATATACCATGGGCCCAAACTTGTTACCAATTCCCCATGCAAAAAATCAACAGCCCACAGGCACATGCAAGCATCCAAGAATAGAAGAAGTCACCTCCACCAAGCATCTTTGACCTCCACTATGCAAAGTTGGCAAACGTAACCCTAAAGCACTCTATAGGGGCACTAATTACACCCACATGTAAACTTAATATTAGAAGATGCTCTGTAACTCCCAATCTGGCATTTCACAAGCAGCCATCACTTGTCAATATCTTCATGCAACAATATTTCCAAGTAATTGGAGATAAATATATAATTAAATGACCCCACCCTCACATAGACATCAATTTTACCCATTCCTAAAAATCCTTAAACTTGGAGCTGAAAATTTTATATTCCATAAAATAAATCCAAATAAACATTTTAAAGTTATTAATAAATGAAAAATGATACTCAGATTTAACAATAGAGAGCATATCCTTTGGACAAAACATCAACGTGACTAACCTCTAAAACTCTCTTAGCTCTAATAATTCCATAAATGAATTTTAGTCTATTTTATTCACAAACACGGTACTTGCGAAAATCACAATCACAGAATAAATCGGCAAATCATTAATAGTCTTTAGACCCTTTTACCAATGCAGCCCCACTTGTGGTGCCACAAGATACATGAATAAAATTTAGACGTTTCCAAATTATACAAGGTTCCACTCCAAGAGCCTTTAGCCAACACCAAGTTCCCTCCAGCCAACCTATAACAATTTTTTTTTTAAAATGACAGGCACACCAACAGCATTCATCTTAGATACAGAAACAGAATTTCTAGTAGGTTCTAGAATGTGCAACACATCAAAAAGAGTTTTCACTCTCCCATCATCAATTACCAGTTTTACCTTACCTCAATCAACAATCCAATGTAAATTGTTGTTGCCGAGCAACACCTCACCACCATTATATGCTCTATACTAAAAGAACCACTCCACATGAGGAATCATGTGATATGATGTGATATGAAGCACATGAGTCAAGCAACCATGTTAACAAAAATAAACAATACATTACTACCATCTTCATCAAAGGGTTTATTAGTAGAGAAATCATCCAAAAAGAAAATCTTATTTATACACTCCTTCAAAAGGCCCTTTTTCCCACAGCTCCAACATTTTAGTCTACTCTTGCCAAGGGCTCTAGATCTACCCATGAATTTTTCATCTCCTCCTAGCCCCCTTTTCCTTACCACCATTTCCCTTGGGTCTACCCAAACATGCAATGCATCCTTGGAGCCTTAGTCCATGAATTTCCTCCATAGATATTCCTCTTACCAAAGTGACAACAAGAATATCCAACTTCGGCTCTAGAACACCAGCACTAACTGCAATAATTAGATTTTACCATGATTTGGCAAAGAGAAAAATAGAATAATGCATTTGTTCTCTTCATCCAAACCTAACATCAATAAAACTTAGCTTACTCAAAATCAAATTAAAAGCATTTAAATGGTCATCAACCAAGTCTCCATTTTTTATGGTTGAAATTTCCTTTTCAAATACAAATTATCAAAAAAACTCTTGGTTTGGTAGATTTCATATATTTTTTTCTAAATATTCAAAAGAACAAAATCGGAGACGCAAATCCTAGTGCTTCCACAAGCTTTCTTGTCAATCTTTCCCCAATCTGTGAATACATCTGCAAACTTTTCTTTCAGTGTCAGAAATATGCAATAGTATCTCTTTTCTTAAAAGTCTTCCATATTCAACTTCCAGATTTCATAATTAGACCCATTCAACTTATTGTTAAGTTTTAGGATAGCTGCAAATGTAATAGCACTATATATTTTTGTGTGTTTCAAATGCAGCAACTTTCTTTCATTTATTTTGAGGATGAGGCAAGGAGAGACATGTCTATTCATTATTATGTGATTAATATAATGATAATTGATTATGTAACTACATAAATATATATGTATATATACACATAATATCTTTGAATCATTATTATATCAATTTCTCCTAATAGTATTTTAGATATATATCTATATATATTATATCTCACATAATATATATATATATATTATTTTCAATAATCTCATAGGATTTATCCAACATAAGCTACAAAACATCAACACTCCCTCTTAGCTAGAGAAGATAAAATTTATCAAAATACAATTCACAAAAGATCCATTACTTTTAAGAGAGAAGATATCACCTCATCGTGATATCAAGAGATATAGTCTGACCAAGAATATCAAGTCTCATGATATTCACCATAACTCAATAAATATTTAAGATATCACCTCAATATGATATCAGAGAAATGTTCTGACCAAGAATATCAAGTCTCGAGATATTCACCATAACTCAAAAAATATTTTAGATATCACCTCAATATGATATCAAAGATATGGTCTGACCAAGAATATCAAGTCTCATGATGTTCACATAGACCCGTACACAGTCGGTCATAACTTTTGAACCCAACACTTTCTTTCCAATCGCTCCAGTGGGATTCTTCATAATTTGTTTATCACCAACATATCCAAAATTCAGAAAAATCCAGCGGTGTATTTGTGAGATATGGTCATCGTACTGAAACTATATTTTCTGAGACAGTCACACATTCACCATCAACAAATTACTCTCTTACATTTGCAACCGAGCTCTGATACCATGTTAAGTTTTAGGATAGCTGCAAATGTAATAGCACTCTATAAATTTGTGTGTTTCAAATGCAGCAATCTCACTTTCGTTTATATTGAGAATGAGGCAAGGAGAGACATGTCCCTTCATGGGACATGTCTATTCATTATTATGTGATTAATATAATGATAATTGATTATGTAACTATATATATAAATATATATATATATATATATATCATATCTTTGAATCATTATTATATTAATTTCTCCTAATAGTATTTTAGATATATATCTATATATATTATATCTCACATAATATATATATTATTTTCAATAATCTCATAAGATTTATCCGATAGAAGCTACAAAACATCAACACTTATCAGTCTCCAATTGGGATGTGATCTTAATCATACAGATCTGATTTGCACTAAATCACCAAATGCTTCTACAACATGACAAAAAACCCACAAAGTCCAAATAAAGGCATCCCTCTCTTCCAATCAAGCCATACTAGTAGTTATAAATCATAAAATGGAAATCATAAGAGTGGCAATAAAATAATGCAATGGGACAATAACACCAGATATACATGGGGAACATTTTTGAGAGAAAAAAATAACCACCAAAGGGAACACAAGTCTGTATTAGTCTCAACAAATAGAGTAAATCAATTCACCAAATGTCTTCTTTCAATTTGACAGCATTCTAAAAGAGTAACCTTGCTTCAACCTACAAATACAGCATAATACCTCTATCCCATGCCTCCAATATATTAGGAAATCCGAAACTAGAAACCATAAATGGTTTCCCAAAATAAGCGGCAAATACCATGGGTTGAAACTAGACGCCCAACTCCTCATGGAAAAATCCAACACCCCACATTCAATTGCAAGCATACTCGAATAGAACAAGAAACCTCCACCAAGCATCTTTGACCTCTACTATGCAAAATTGACAAGTGTAGCTTCCAAGTGCTGCGTGGTGGGGTGTGGGGGAGCACTAATTACACCTGCATTCAAAATCAATAACGGAAGATGCTTTATAACTCCCAAAGTAACCCTCTTATTCAATGTCTTCACACAACAATATTTCCAAGTAACCAGATAATAACTATACAATTAAATATGACCTCAACCGCACATGAGCATCACATTTTGCACATCCCATGACCATGATTCTTGGAGCCACATATATTTCTTACCATCTACAAACAATTAAGTTAAAATAGATAGTACGTTTTGTAAAGTGAATAGCACACCCAATCCTAACAAACAGATCGTCTCATAACAGGCCATTGGCATCAAACCAAGTGTCATGCCTCTGCAATTCCAGTAGACCCAACATCGACACATATCTTATTAGCATTCAGGAAATTGTCTTACAGGAGGTAAGACTTCACAATTTCCTTCAATCGAAAATCTCTATCATGCCCCCACCATACCAATCACAGCATTTATAATTAAGATAGTAGACCTCAAATTATAACCTAGATGATTTTGTATTGGTTCCAAAGAAATACTAGCAACTCCTAAATAAAAGCGATCGGAATATTTCAAACAGCGACAAGACTGACATTGATTGGAATATAACAACAACGATGAGATTAACATCGGTTAGAATATAACAATGCAGCGGTTCTGAATTAGGAAGGACACTAAATGCTTAGTCAAGGACAGACAAGAGGCTATTGCAAGGAATTTTGAATTAGTTATGATGACAAGTGTTGATCAATGGGACACCAAAGAGACCCAACCTTTCATAAAGGAACAAACCAATTATCATTAAGATAAGCAGTGAACACACTAATAACAATAACTGTTGCATAAACGTGAGTATTGAGGCATCGGGTTACAAGAAGAGCATTATTCTAAGAGACATGGCATTCCCAAGGGACAGGTCCCAATGGAAATAAGACAACTGCTCTACGTCCCTCCTTAAAGATATAAAAGCGCAGTCCAGTATGGGAAGAATGGGGATGGAAGGGAAAAAAAATAGATATGGGTAATAAATCAAGGCATATATGATATAACAATTCGATCATATAATCTGTGATTCTCAATATAAGTTTATGGTGATACACACACACATATATATACAGTATAATGAATCTTGTTTATGACTGCTCACCACTGAATTATGTATACATTCTAGGAATATGATATTCGTATATGACTGCTTATATATATATATATATATATATATATATATATATATATATATGCACACACACATGCATACATAGTACATACATAGAATGCATGCCATGATGTAGGATTCTTTATATGTTTTGTTTAAATGTTATAATCAGCAAAGAGAAGAAGAAAATCGAATGAGAAGAGAATAAAGTCATAAGAAAGGCAGTCATGCATACAGCACTAACCATATATATTGTGGACTTGCAGTGTTAATTACATATTGTGGTATGGGTTTCCATACATAATAGATAATTTTGTGCACATCTGCATACCTCTGATTTAATATGCATTTCATGATTATCTATCATAGTATCATAGATATACTTCTGATTCGAGCTATGGTAGGGGAAATGAGGAATTACAGGCAGGGGAATGGTGATGGGGTCACCTTCTAAGCACGCCACCTCATGGTATATTACCAGGGAGTCCCATGTGGCCAAAGGGGGACAAAGAAGCCTGCCTTTGGGATTAAGAAGGATGGACTTTTTGAGCACCCTGTTGTGAATACTCATGACCTCTATCATGGCAAACGAATGCACAAGGATGTTCAATCATTGGAAGTAAGATATAAGTGGCAAGATTGAGAACGGTGATAGGACACCTCACTAGGCACCCCCCTCATATGGATGTCATGGGCCACATGAGGCCAAGTGGAATGGTATATCCACTATTGGGCCTAGGATAGAGGATCTCTAGGGCACCCTTCCAAGTCACCCCATCTTATCTCTTCTATGGTTGAATCATCTTGAAATTAATTTAAGCAATCTAGTGATTTGATCTACATTTCCAATATATGCTTATTTCTAACTAAACAAATCTATCTATTATGATTATAAATGATTCCTAACTTACTTGCAAAGTCTCAATCTAAGTGAAAGGTATTTCTAAACCCTATTTGTTTTGATAAAAAATTGTAACCGAGGGCAAAATTTGGGGACTCATAAATTAAGGGCATTATACCAAGCCCCATTGCAAACATGTATTTTATGAAAGGCCAAGGTGCAATTGACGCAAAAAGTTGCATTGTTTAATGTGAATGGGATACCATTCAATGTTGCATGATGCCCTCATTATGAGATGATTTTGTGCCATAAAAGTCAACTGAGAGGGTATAAAACTCTTGGGTTCAAAAATATCGACATGGTCCTTATTGACAAACTTGTCAAGCAAAGAATGACGATAATAATAATGCATATGACGTTGAGTGACTCCGTGATGTGAGCTTGTGTTTATTTCACTCATGGGAGTAGCAATGGTGAACATCATTTTGAGTGACTCCATGATGCTATCACATTGAGAGAATCCATGATAAATTTTGTTTTTTCTCACAAATGGGTGCAACCATTGTGACTGTCAAGTTGAGAGACTCCATAACATGAGAATCTAGAAAAGATGTATCATTTGCTAAGAGGGACTGTTAGAGTTTGTAGCTACATGAGACATTTTTCATACCTGCGATGGCTTCTTCTATATTCAGGTTGTATGTGTGTGATGGCATTCTCAACAATGCATACTGAGACTACAGAAAGTTCTCAATAGTGGACGGCATTTCTTATGTAGAGTCACGGATCTTAAAGTTAATGAAGACTCCTCAACGTTGAAAGTGAAAGCTAATGTGTGTCATTGAGCACCAAAGAGACACTACCTTGCGTGATGTTTGATAAGCAAGAGTGGCATCTATTGAAGACGGCGAATAGTCATCACCGTGAACAGCTGAAAGGTTACGGCAGGGAATATGGAGAGTTGATCGTGTTTGGAAGCAGAAGTGTTGCCACTTCTTGTAACGACTGTTTCCTATTCGTCTCTCAAGCAAAAACGGCATCACTTGTCTTTAATTCAGCGATTGTATGCATTGAAAGTTACGCAATGACTTGGCCTAATACGAACAAAGGAAGAATATTGTATTGTTTCTGAAATTTGGTGTTTCGGCAATGTTTTGTTAGTGTCTATTGCAGAGCATATTGTGAGTTTTTTGTAGGTGTTTTTTGGTGAAGTATACAGTCATTATTCTGCCTTAGCTTATCGTCTATATTATATGTATTCAGTCTTGAGTGAATTAATTCATTCTTCAGTGTGTGTTAAGAAAATTCTGAGACTATATTATTGTAAGGAGAATATTGTGCAGTGTTCATTTAGAGTGTGCAGTTAAGGTTCAAGCTTTGTATCCGAACTTTTATTAATTTTCAATAAAGGATTGACTTTTGGTGTGGCTGGGTTTTTCACCCTCAAGTGGAGGGTTTTCCAGGATAAATTATTGTGTCAATCTGTTCTTTGTGTTTAGATATTTGTTCTATATTTTATAGTTTTTATGTTCAAAATTTAACACAGTATTAAAGCTGGTTTAATCAAAGATCCAGAGCACGTCATGGAAATTTGAGTCCTTATTGCACTAGAAGATAATGATCTTCTAAACTATGTGACTTCTAATGTGGCTGAGCCAACTGATGATACTGAGAAAGCTCAACGGAGGAAGAATAACATTATGGCAAGGAAGATATTGATTGATTTTGTAAAGGATCATCTTGTGCCTATTATATCCAAGTTGAATTCAGCTAAAGAAATGTTTGAGACTCTTAACAGTATGTATGAATTCAACAATACCAACAAAGCTCTAGCCTTGAGACGTCAGCTCCTTCATATTAAAATGGCCAAAGGAGAATCAGTTATCTCCTTCTTCATAAAGATTACAAAATTGAAAAATCAGCTTAGTGCCATTGTAGATTCAATTGAAGATAAAGACCTGGTTATGTTGGCCATGAATGGTCTCCCTCGTTCTTGGGAGTCTTTCATTCAAGGCAATAGTGGAAGAGATGAATTACCCAAGTTTGATCGTCTGAGAGTTGATTGCATTCAAGAGGAATGAAGATTAGAAGCAAGATAAAATGGACGAAAATCTCATCATGAAGATCATGTCCTTGCTGCTCAAACGTCTAAAAGGAAAGGAAGAAAAGGAAATTTCAAGAGTAGAGATAGAAATTCAGATTCAGCCCTTGAACCAAAGAAGGATCTCTCTAGAATTCAATGCTTCAGATGTGACAAGTATGGTCACTTTGCATGTGAATGTTTATCAAGACAAAAACATCAAGCTGCTACTGCAAATGTTGATGCTTCACCTCACAAAGAATCTAGTGACAATTCAGAGGGATTTTTATTTATCTCAGCCCTTTCAAGCAATGTTCCAACTGATAGTAATACTTGGTTAATTGATAGTGGTGCTTCATGTCATATCACAAGATACCGAGAGCATCTTTCTAACTTGGTGGAAAAAAATACTGATTTGCAAGTTATTATTGGTGATGATGCTTGTTATTCAGTGAAAGGTATTGGAACTACTTCTTTTCATCTAGATTCAGGCATCCCTTTTCATTTGAGTGATGTCTTGTTTGTGTCGGGAATCAAGAGAAATCTGTTTTTTATTTCAGCATTGGAGGACAAAGGATATCAGGTTGCATTTGTTGAAGGTAAAGTGCTTGCACTGAAGAAAAACACTAGCATTAAGTCAACTCATGAAATTGGTGTTCGTCAAGAGAGTCTATATAGACTTTCTGCTCGTCCTATTCAAGCTTGAGCACATGATTTCATCAGTACAAGTAAGTTGTGGCATAGGAGATTTGCTCATTTAAATTTCCGAACTCTTTCTTCCATGGAAAAGATGGCAGTTGGGCTTCCAAAACTCAATCAAGAGCATGATGGTATTTGCAAAGGTTATGCTCTAGGTAAGAATGTTAAAGGTCCTTTTCACAATAGTGAAAGTAGAGCAAAAGAGATTTTAGATCTGATTCATTCTAATTTATGTGGACCTATGTTTGTTACATCCTTGAGTGGTTTTTGGTACTATGTAATTTTTATTGATGATTTTTCACGTAAGACCTGGATTTATTTCTTGAAATCTAAGGAGTCTGATGAAGTGCTTTCTAGGCTTAAAGAGTTCAAATCTCAAGTTGAAATCTGCAACAAAATGGAGTTGAAGAAAGAAAGAACAGAACCATTGTTGAGGCAGCGAAAGCCATGATTCATAATCAAAATCTGCAAACCTTTCTTTGGGCAGACACTTGCACAATAGCTGTTTATATTAAGAATCGAAGTCCACAACAAATTTTGGATAATATGACTCCTAAAGAAGCATTCACAGGTATCAAACCAGAAGTTAGTCATTTCAAAATTTTGGGGTGTCTTGTTTACATTCATGTGCCTAAAGATTAAAGGTCTAAGTTAGAACCTTTAGGCAAGAAAGGAATCTTTGTTGGTTACAGTGAGTCTTCTAAAGCCTACAAAATCTACATTCCAGGACAAAAACATATTAAAATCAGCAGAGATGTATCATTTGAAGAAGACATGGCATTCAATAGATCAAAATGAACTTCCATAGAGATTGTTAGAGAAGATCAAGAGACATCTCAAGATATGGAAGTTGCTGCTCCTAATTCCCCTTGTAAGATTGAGAGGGAGTCTACTAAATTAGAAGATCATATTGATCTAGTTGATCCCATAGAACCAATCAATGGTCCAGGTAATGTTTTATTAGATATGAAGAGACCTTTGTGAGCTCGACACATTATGCAAGAGGTTGAAAAATATGCAGCTCCTCATGGCACTTTTAGAGAAAGTAAGAGGCCACATAAGTTTTCAGGTTATGTTGCATTAATGAGTCTCATTATTGAATCTGAACCTTCAAGTTTTGAGGGGGCTTCAAATCAGCAAGTATGGAGAGATGCTATGACTAAAGTGTTGATATTGTGGCGACTGATCATGTAGTGGGAAAAAGATTTGTTTTTTCGGGAAAAAGAAGACTAACATTGTAAACCCTAAAATGGCCGATTTTAGATGTTGCCCTAAAATGTATGTTATAAGCGACTGAGATGCATAATGCATTGTAATGTTGGTGTACTATTTTTCTGGATAATAAGAAAAGTTGGATGGCTGTGTAAGTGGACGTAGCCCAACTTTTGGGTGAACTACGTTAAATCTGTGTGTTATCTGTGTACAGTTTTATTCTTCTTTTGTTTCTGCATATAACTATTTATTCTTATATTGTTCTAGATCTGTCAAACCCCTAACAATTGGTATCAGAGCAAGGTCTATTGTTGTAGATTGACAGGACTCTCAGATTTGAGTGGGAGCAATGGAGGATACCAAATTCAAGATTGAAAAATTCAACGGCCAGAATTTTCAGTTATGGAAAATGCAGATGGAACATTATCTGTATCAAAAGGATTTATGGCGACCATTGGAAGGATCGATCAAGAAACCCATTACTATGTCTCAGGAGGACTGGGAGATAATGGATAGAAAGGCGCTAGGATCTATTTGATTGTGCCTTGCACCGTCTGTAACATTTAACATATCAAAGGCAAAAACGACCATAGAGTTGATGGAGACATTGGCTAAGTTATACGAGACACCCTCAACTTCGAATAAGGCATTTCTTATGAAGCATTTGTTTAAAATGAAAATGGGTGAGGGAGGATCTATAGAAAATCATTTAAATGAATTTAATACAATCACCAGTCAATTGTCATCCGTACAAATTTCATTCAATGAAGAGGTTAGGGCTCTCTTAATTTTATGTTCTTTGCCAGAAAGTTGGAATAGCTTGGTTATGGCTGTAAGCAACTCTGTCTCTGGTTCAAACACTTTGAAGTTTGATGAAGTTGTTGGTGTTATCCTAAGCGAGGAAATGCGACGGAAAAGCACAGGTGAAACTTCAACCTCATCAGGTTCCGCTTTAAACATGGAGAACAGAGGAAGAACAAGTGAAAGAGTAAAATGTCCTTCGCATGACAAGTCACGAGGGAAGTCAAAGAAAGGACATTCTCAATCTAAAGGAAAGAAAGATTGCTGGTACTGTGGAAAGCCTGGTCACCTGAAGAAAGACTGTTGGTCTCGGAAAAACAAACAAGGAGACAGAAATGAAGTTGACAGTAAGGAAGCTAATGTTGCAAGTAAAACTTTACAAGATGCTTTAATCTTATGTTTGGATAATGTTAATGATTCCTGGGTAATTGATTCTGGGGCTTCATTACATGCTACACCCCATAAAAAATATTTTCAAGATTATGTTCAAGGTGATTTTGGACAAGTATATTTGGGTGATGATGAGCCCTGTCCTATTGTTGGGAAAGGGAAAATAAAGATCAAGTTGCCAAACGGAAATGACTGGATACTACAGGAGGTAAGGCATGTCCCTAATTTAAGAAGAAATTTAATTTCTGCAAGACAACTTGGTAATGAAGGCTGCATAGTCATGTTTACAGACAATGTCTGGAAGGTCACTAAAGGTTCATTAGTAGTAGCTAAAGGTGCGAAGATAAGCACATTATATTTGTGTACTGGTAACACTTATTCTACCTTAGCTGCTACTGATAATGTTAATACAGGGAAAGCTACTATAGATGTTGCAAGAACAGATTCAAAAATGTGGCACCATAGGCTTGGGCACATGAGTGAGAAAGGGATGAAAATCCTTCACTCAAAATCTGTTGCCGGGACTGAAAAAATATTGATTTAGAGTTCTGTGAAAACTGTGTTTATGGTAAACAGAAAAGAGTCAGATTTCTCAGAGTTGGGAAAGAAAAGAAGAGTGAGAAGTTAGAGCTAGTGCATTCAGATGTATGGGGA
>MU227754.1:1417284-1434438 GCA_018584345.1 Thuja plicata
TTTCTCAGAGTTGGGAAAGAAAAGAAGAGTGAGAAGTTAGAGCTAGTGCATTCAGATGTATGGGGACCGGCTCAGGTATCATCTCTTGGTGGCTCTCATTATTATGTTATTTTTATAGATGATTCAATCAGGAAAACATGGGTATATTTCCTGAAACAAAAATTTGATGTTTTTGAAACATTTAAGAAATGAAAAGCTTTGGTTGAGAATGAGACAGGAAAGAAGTTGAAGTGTATCAGATCCGATAATGGAGGTGAGTATTGCAGCACAGCCTTTGAAGATTACTGTTTTATCAATGGAATTCGAAGGCAGAAGACAGTTCCAGGAACCCCACAAGAAAATGGTGTCAGAAAGAATGAATAGGACAATCATGGAACGTGCAAGGAGCATGAGATTGCATGTTGGACGGCCCCTTCATTTCTAGGCAGATGTTGTAAACAATGCAGTCTATTTGATAAACAGAGGACCTTCAGCCCCTTTGGATGGTGGTATTCCAGAGGAAGCATGGACTGGTAGAAAGGTAAATTATTCCTTTCTGAAAACTTTTGGTTGTGAAGCTTTTGTCCATGTTGATAAAGAAAATAGAACCAAGCTTGATGCTAAATCTCAAAAATGTACCTTCATTGGATATAGAGTAGATGACTATGGTTATCAGTTATGGGATTTTGAAAATATTAAAATAATTAGAAGTAGAGATGTTATATTCAATGAGAAGGTCATGTATAAAGAACAGTTACAGGAAAAGAAGCATGAACAAGGCAAACAAGAATATGTGGTGTTGGATGAGACTCCTGAAAAATGAAACGCCACTGGTACCTGATGCTCAGCAATAACTGGTTATCCTACAAACTCCTGTAAGTGTTAGACGTTCTACACGGTCAAGTAGACCTCCTGAAAGGTTTTCTCCATTTTATTGACTGATTCTCGTGAACCAGAAGAATATGAAGAAGCAATGCAGGTGGATGCCAAACAACAATAGAAGTTGGGCATGAAAGAAGAGATGGACTCCTTGTTGAAAAATAAGACTTGGGACTTGGTCCCTTTACCTGAAGGAAAAAGAGCATTGCCTAACAAATGGATTTATAGGTTGGAGGAGGAATATGGAGGAAAGAAAAGGTATAAGGCCAGACTTGTGGTAAAAGGTTTTGCACAGAAAAAGGTTATAGATTTTGATGAAATATTCGCCCCTGTTGTAAAAATGACTTCAACTAGAATTGTATTGTCTTGTGGCTGCAGATGACTTGCATCTTGAACAACTAGATTGCCAAAACAGCTTTTTTCCATGGAGATTTGGAGGAGGAAATTTACATGCAGCAACCAGAGGGATATGAGGTCAAGGGTAAGGAGAATTTAGTGTGCAAGTTAAGGAAGAGTTTGTATGGCCTAAAGCAGGCACCCTGCCAATGGTATTTAAAATTTGATAGTTTCATGGCTGAACAAGGTTACCATAGATGTCACTCTGATCATTGTGTATATTTTAAGAGATTGGATAATGGGAGTTACATTATCCTCTTACTCTATGTTGATGACATGCTTGTTGCTAGGTCCAATATACAACAAATAAATGAACTTAAACAGAAATTAGCAAGGCCATTTGCTATGAAGGATTTGGGTGCTTCTAAGCAAATCCTTGGTACGAGGATTACACGGGACAGGAAAAATAGAACCTTGAATTTGTCCCAAAGTGAGTATATAAAGGTGTTAAAAAGATTTAATATGCAGGATGCAAAAGCAGTCAGTACACCTTTGGCTAGTCATTTCAAATTGACTAAGGAAATGTGCCCGAAGGCACAGGAAGAGGTAGATAAAATGTCTAACATCCTGTGTTCATCAGTTGTTGGCAGTCTGATGTATGCAATGGTATGCACACAGCCAGATATTTCTCATGCAGTGGGAGTTGTCAGCAGGTATATGAGCAATCCGGGTATGGAACATTGGAATGCTGTCAAATGGATTCTTCGATATTTTAGAGGTACTACTACAAAGGCATTATGTTTCACAGGAACCAGTTCTGCTCTAAGTGGATTTGTTGACTCTGATCTGGCAGGAGATATTGATACAAGGAGGAGTACTACAAGGTATGTTTTCAATGTAGGGGGTACTACAGTCAGTTGGATTTCTAGATTGCAGAAGGTTAATGCACTTTCAACCACTGAAGCTGAGTATGTAGTTGCTACGGAAGCTAGCAAGGAGATGATTTGGTTATAATATTTTCTGGAGGAATTGGGTCAGAAGCAGGAAGATCGCCCATTGTACAGTGATAACCAGAGTGTCATTCATCTTGCAAAGAATTCTGGTTTTTATTCAAGGACAAAGCACATACAACTCAAGTACCATTTTATAAGGTCTGTTTTGGAGGATGGCCAATTACGACTTGAAAAGATTCATACAAGTGACAATCCTACAGACATGTTCACGAAGGCAGTCTCCAAGGAGAAGTTGGTTTCTTGCTCAGCTTCTATTGGGCTTCTTTACTGATGATCATGGAGTTAATACACAGCAAAGTCTTTTATCCAGTGGGAGTTGCACATACTATATTGTCGTCTGGTTTCAGTCTCCAACTGGGAGATTGTTTGGTGTGGAGCCTGATCAGTCTCCAAGTGGGAGATTGTTGATATTGTGGCGACTGATCATGTAGTGGGAAAAAGATTTGTTTTTTCGTGAAAAAGAAGACCGACATTGTAAAACCCTAAAATGGTCAATTTTAGAGGTTGCCCTAAAATGTATGTTATAAGCGGCTGAGATGCATAATACATTGTAATGTTAGTGTACTATTTTGATGGATAATAAGAAAAGTTGGACGGTTGTGTAGGTGGACGTAGCCCAGGTTTTGGGTGAACCACGTTAAATCTGTGTGTTATCTGTGTTCAGTTTTATTCTTCTTTTATTTCTGCATATAACTGTTTATTCTTATATTGTTCCGGATTTGTCAAACCCCTAACATAAAGAATATCAATCTATCATCAAAAATGATGTTTGGGATATTGTTCCTAGGCCTAAAGAAAAATCAGTTGTATCTTCTAAGTGGTTGTTCAAAATTAAGCATGCAACTGGTGGGAGTATTGAAAAATATAAGCAAGGTTTGTGGTAAGAGGTTTCTCTCAAAAGGAAAGTATAGATTATGAGGAGACATTTGCTCTTGTAGCTCAGTATACTTCTATCAGAACTATCATTGCCATTGAGGCAGTTAAAGGCTGGAAATTGCATCAAATGGATGTAAAGACGGCATTTTTTAATGGTGTGATTGAAGAAGAGGTGTTTATTGAGCAGCCAGATGGCTTTGTGATTCATGGAAAGGAATCTCATGTATGCAGATTGAAAAAGGTCTTGTATGGCCATAAGAAAGCACCACGTGCATGGTATGAGAGGATTGATCAATACTTATAGAGCCCGGGATTCTGCAAAAATAATGTTGATCCAAATATTTACTTCAAGGTAATTGATGATAAAGCTTTAATCTCAGTTCTTCATGTTGATGATTTGTTTCTTACTAAAGTTGATAATCTCATTATCAAATGTAAGAAAGAGTTAGCTTATGAATTTGAGATGAAAGATCTCGGTCTTATGCATTACTTTCTAGGACTAGAAGTGTGGCAAAGGTCTAATGAGATTTATATTGAGTCAAGGGAAATACTCTATAGACATTTTGAAGAGATTTAGTATGCTAGATTGCAAATCCATGACAACACCTATGGAAACAAATTTGAAAAAGTTACATGAATGTGCAGCCAGTTCAAATTTGGTAGATCCCACCATGTATAGGCAGTTGATTGGTTCATTGATGTATCTAGTCAATACTAGACCTGATATTTGTTATGTTGTTAACACTCTCAGTGAGTTCATGTGTGAGCCTAGACAATTTCATTTTGTTGCAGCAAAACATATATTGAGATTCTTGCATAGTACAGTGGGATATGGTTTGAAATATACTTCTTGTGAAGATCTGAAATTGCAAGGCTTTTCTGATTCTTATTGGGCCGAGTGTGTGCCAAATAGGAAAAGCACCTCTAGTTGTTGTTTCAGCTTAGGCTCAGTTATGATTTCTTGGTGTAGCTAGAAATAGTTATGTGTGGCTAAAAATACAACATAAGCTTAATATATTGCAGCTTGTGTGGCAACTCGAGAAGCAGTGTGGCTTCGAAAGCTTCTTGCAGGTCTATTTAGGCAGACTTTGGAAGCAATAGTAATTCATTGTGCTAATCAAAGTTGTGTGAAGCTTTCTGTTAAATAATGTATTTCATGATAGAACCAAACATGTGGAGATTAAATATCATTATTTAAGAGACATGGTTCAAAGGAAAGCAATTCAACTCAAATACATTTGTATTGATGAACAGACAGTAAAGTTTTCATATTTTCGAGATAAGCTTGGTATTGTGGAGAATGATGACCTCGCTGAGAGAGTATCAACTTCAGTGACTCTTGATTCTTGCTAATAATGCATTTTTCTTTGAGACGAAGAAATTTGAGGTGAAAACCCTTGTAATGCATTTTTCTCTGAGACGGAGAAATTTGAGGTGAAAGCCCTTGTAATGCATTTTTTCTTAGAGACGGAGAAATTTGAGGTGAAAACCCTTGTAATGCATTTTTCTTTGAGACAGAGAAATTTGAAGTGAAGGCCCTTGTAATGCATTTTTCTTTGAGACGGAGAAATTTGAGGTGAGAGCCCTTGTTGCTCTTTCCACTCATGGGAGTAGCCACAGTGGATGTCATGTTGAGAGACTCCATGACAACATCACGTTGAGTGACTCCATGATGTGAGCTTGTGTTTATTTCACTCATGGGAGTAGCCATGGTGAACATCATGTTGAGTGACTCCGTGATGCTATCATGTTGACAGAATCCATGATAAATTTTGTTTTTTTCTCACAAATGGGTGCAGCCATTGTGACTATCAATTTGAGAGACTCCCTGACATGAGAATCTAGAAAAGATGTATCCTTTGCTAAGAGGAAGTGTTAGAGTTTGTAGCTGCAGGAGACACTTTTCATACCTGCGATGGCTTCTTCTATATCCAGGTTGTATGTGTGCGATGTCATTCTCAGCAATGCATACTGAGACTGCATAAAGTTCTCAACAGTTTACGGCATTTCTTATGTAGAGTCACGGGTCTTAAAGTTAATGAAGAGTCCTCAGGTTTGAAAGTGAAAGGTTATGTGTGTGCGTTGAGCACCGAAGAGACACTACCTTGCGTGATGTTTGATAAGAAAGAGTCGCATCTGTTGAAGATGGTGAATAGTCATCACCGTGAACAACTGAAAGGTTATGGCAGGGAATATGGAGAGTTGGTCATGTTTGGAAGCGAAAGTGTTGCCACTTCTTGTAACGTTTGTTTCATATTCGTCTCTCAAGCAAAAACAGCATCACTTGTCTTTGATTCAGCAATTGTAAGCATTGAAGGTTACGCAATGTCTTGGCCTGATACGAAAAAGGCAGAACATTGTATTGTTTCTAAAATTATGTGTTTCGGCAATGTTTTATTATTGTCTATTGAAGAGCATATTGTGAATTTTTTGTAGGTGTTTGTTGGCAAAGTATACAGTGATTATTTTGTCTTAGCTTATCTTCTATATTATATGTATTTCGTCTTGAGTGAATTCATTCATTCTTCAGTGTGTGTTAAGAAAATTCTGAGACAATATTATTGTAAGGAGAATATTGTGCAGTGTTCATTTAGAGTGTGCAGTTAAGGTTCAAGATCTGTATCTGGACTTTTATTAATTTTCAATAAAGAATCGACTTTTGGTGTCGCTGGGGTTTTCACCCTCAAGTGGGGGGTTTTCCCAGGATAAATTATTGTATCAATATGTTCTTTGTATTTTAGATATTTGTTCTATATTTCATGCTATTCTAGTTCAAAATTTAACACATGGAGAGAAAACTATAGCTAAGTATCTGTGACTTGGGCTCTGTAACCGAGTCCAAAGTCGTTTCTTGAGGAGGCCTTCCCCCACAAGTGGCAAGCCTTCCTCCTACTCGTACTGGACAATTAATTATGCGTTTACTAGCATTTTGATCAAAACCTTATATGGAATCTAATAAGCCCGCAGATAGGCATTCTACACCAGCAAACCTTATAGCCATTGCATCGGCATCTGCTAGGGCTCGCTCGTTCAAGTAGGTGGTTGAAAACAAGATCAAAATCCCTGATGGAGCATGCTTCATCCAGCAGAGGCCCACTGGAACACTCATCGCAAAGCATGGAGAAGATTCAGGTAAGGCCCTTCATTCTGAGGCTATCATTGTGAAACCTAAGTTCCAAATGACAGTTGCTACTGAATCATAAATGAATAGATTGAAGGATATTTATCTTTTACTTGCGGCTCAAGAACTTACTAAGCTTCCCTCTCGTTCTTTTTTGAATGAATGGTTGCATAAAGTCTGGTCAAAAAAACTTGGGTTTCATTTTACTTACTTTCGTATGATTCAAAAGGGTTTATTCTTGATTTTTATGGCTAACCCTACCAGTCAAAAAGAAGTTATTAAAAGGCAATTTTGTAAAGTGGGCTCTTGTAATTTTAGGGCATTTTCATGGACTCTAGACACCATTTAAGAAGAAATCATCGCCCTTTCTCACCCTCGTTGGCTCACCATTGGCAACCTTCCGCCCTTTCTTTGGAATTTGATTCCTCAAGCGTTGGAACTGATAGGGAGTGTTATCAGAATGGATAAAATGGACACTCTGCTACCCCACACCAATGCCAGGATTCTTGATTCCATTAACCTCGGCCTAGACCTTCCATAGGAAATCTTGTTTGATCTTCAAGGGCAGATGATTTCATGCTCTATCACGTTTCTTGGCGGTATTAACGCTTGCTTCCTTTGTAGGAGGGAAGGCCATATGAGACGGTCATGCCCACTCCTTAAAAAGAAAACTCCTTCGCTCCCTAAAGTCTCCATCAAATCGGTGCTTAAGCCTTCTCACCCTGCTGCCCCTCCCCTACTAGTGAGTGACTCTATTCCATCTCATCCTAGCCTTTTGTTTCAACCACCCCCCTCCTCTGAGAATCTTGCTGCTTCGCTTGATGCCTTAAAAGATACTTTTAACAGTAATGTTGGCCCCCTACCCTCATGTGTTATTGATGTGCATAACACTTTGAAAGACTTACCCATTGTCGATTCTTTAGACTTTGGTTTGGACCCTAACACCTCTCAGCCTAAACACAAGTCACAAAATGCCCAACAACTTGCTCTCGAGAGGATTAGGAAGCTATCAGACTCCAAATGCAAAAGCATGTCCATTCCCAAGGGATGTTTGAATAAAGACCGAGCCAATGTGTGCAATAACTTGGGGCCTCAAGGGAGATCCATCATTTCCTCCACTCCCCTGGGTAAGGGTGATGATATGGAAGACAATGACCAAATTGGTGAGGAGACAATGGAGAACCCAGAACATAGGGTTGAGAAGGGTGGTGACAAGATTGATGTTGATGCATCCATAGATGGGCTTGGTGCTCTTAAGAGAGCTTATGATGATGAGGAGAAACTTAACAACTTCTCTCTAGTGGTCATTCTTGGCCCCCTTGCCTCCCCCCAGGATTCGCCATTCTCTGAACAACAATTTAGCCATACCTTCTTATGGCGCCATCCCTACCCAGGGGACTGGGCCAAATGATGAATTTGTTGTAAACAGTGTTGTTGAGAAGCTAGAAGAATGGGAGATTATAGAAAAGAACTTAACTCCTTGCAATGAGGCCAATGCTTGTTTTTAATGCATACAAAAAAACAGAGAAGAGTGAGAACAAAAAAATTGAGCAGGATGTGAATAATGAGCCCCAACCTAAAGAGTCTGGAGAAAACTCTAGCAAGAAAAAGAGAGGGAGGCTCCCCGACCCGGCCAATTGCAGACAACCTTCCAAAATGCCTAGGCAACAACTCCCAAGTTGCTATAAGAGCTTTAAAGCTCCCATGGACACAGACCCATAATGTTATACATGGATTTTAAATGTTCGTCTTGGAATGTCGGGGGGTTAGAATCCTTGGACAGAAAGTATGTCATCAAAAGATTCCTTATGATGCAGAAAAACACTGATATCCTATTACTTCAAGTAGTTAAGGCGATTGTATTCACTCTTGACATCACTTTGAAATGCATCTGGAAGGATGCTAGATGTTTCTTCACTAAGCATCATAAGGGCAAGGGTGGCGCTCCTATCCTGATTAGTCCCAAATGGAGTAAATACATATCTAACTGGGGTGCTCTCCTTGTAACAAAGCAGTTTGGGTCACTATTAAGAACAAGGGAATTGAAGTTGGTGTTTGCAATATATATGCTCCTAATGATCATAGGGAAAGAATTGAATTGTGGAAGTTGTTTCAACTTAAAAACATCCCATGGATCATGGGAGGGGATTTGAATATGATTGAAGGACCCCAGGATAAGACTAGAGATGTAAAGTTTGAGCGGAAAGGAAGTGAGAAGTTCTTCTAGTATAAAATGATAAACAAGCATAAGCTTCTTGACCCTCTGGCTGGTAACAAATCTACCCATAATGGTATATGGCACACCAGGTCTAATTTCCAACAAGGTGGTAGGAGGATATATTCTAGGTTGGACAGATTCTATGTGAACAAGGAATTATTTGGTTTTAAAAAAGATCCCAATAGAATCAGTGTGAGTGTTAGTCTCTACACACTCTCTGACCATCATCCTATTATCACTTCCATCTTTACACTGGAGGATGTGACTTGTGAAAAGAAGAGAGGTGGGGGGTTTGCTCTCAACATTAGGCTTTTAAAAGATGAGGACGTCAGAACCGAGGTGAAGATTATCAGATTGTATAACATGGGGATAGTTAAGCACTCCAGTGCCATTGACAAATGGGTGCAATGCATTAGCAGTTAAAAGAACCTATTTCAAGTAGTAGGGAGGAAAAAAGCAAAGGATAGTAGGAGGTTGGAATCTGATTTGCACAATAAATTGTGCTTGGCTGAGAGAGTAATGCAAGATGACCCGACCAATATGGAAGCATTGGAAACCTTGACTCAATCTAGAGATGCCCTTCGAAGGTTGCATAATATCAAGACTCAAGGTGCAAAAACCAGGGTCAGGATTCAATGGGTTAACCATGGAGACAAGGGATCGAGGTACTTTTTTCAGATCCTGAATCAAAAGGAGTCTAGAGAGAGGATAGATTGCTTATGTGAAGACGGGAACATAGTCAAATCACAAGAGAACATCTTACAAGCATTTGTCTCCTTTTACTCTAAATTGTTCTCTTCAGATGACAAGGGACAAGACATGATGGTGGCAAGGAATAAAATCAGTAATATTATTCCAAAAAAGGTCTCAGAGGAAGATGCAAGCAGCTGAACAAGCTTATTACAGTAACAGAAATTAAAAGAGCCATACAGAGTATGCATAATGAGAAGGCACCAGGGCCTGATGGCATCCCCGTAGAATTCTATAAAGACAACATTGACTAGGTAAGTAAAGATCTGCTACAGGTATATTTTGAGGCTATTGAGAAGAGATCCCTGGGAACAGATGTCAACTCGGGACTTATTAAGCTTATACCAAAAGATGGAGATAAGTCTCTAATTAAAAATTGGAGGCCCGTCAACTTATTGAACGTCTCCTACAAGATCCTGGCTAAGGTTTTAGCATTGAGACTAGAGGATATCCTACCTAAGGTTATTAATCCTACCCAAACCGAGTTTGTGAAGGGTAGATACATTCTTGAGAACCTGATCACATGCTAGAAGGCATTAGATTGGGCTAAAGAGTCTAAACAGCATGCATGTATGTTGTTGGATTTTGAAAAGGCATACGATAGGATTGAATGGAAATTCATTAGCATGATGCTCCAAAGTTTGAGATTCCCAGAATTTTTTTGTCAAATGGTTTTCACTTTAATGAATGGGGCTTTTGCAGTAGTGGAGGTTAATGGGGTGAGGTCCTCTCCCTTTGAGCCCACCAAGTCTATCAAACAGGGATGTCCCTTGCCTCCAACTCTATTTGCAATTGCAGCAAATGCTTGATTGTACCTCCTCGAGGATAACTCACTATCTCCTAAAGTGCGAGGTATTCTTCTGCCTAATGAGGAAGAGTTGTCTAATATCCAATTCGCTAACAACATGCTATCATTATTGAATTGGAGGAAGCAAATATTGGGCACCTTATGATGAAATTGGATCTTTTTTGTGTTGCTTCCAATAGCAAAGTCTCCCTTCCTAAATCTATCATCCTAGGATGGGAAGACTTGAAGCCCCCATTGTGTAATAGGTATTCTTTGGCTTGTGGAGGACCTAATCATTTGGTTAGATACCTTGGTATCCCATTCTCTGTTGATCCCACCTTAAGGAAATGTAGGATTGGATCAAACAGAAGATTGATAAAAGTTTGAATAAATGGAATAACCATTACCTTTCCCTAGCGGGGAGGTTCCACGTGTGCCAAAAAATTCTCTCCTCTTATACCATTTACTATGCTTCCACATGGCTTTTCAATCAGGCCCAATTCAATTATGTGTAGAAGAAAATTTGGGACTTTCTATGGTATAATGGTAAAGGGGTTAAGAAGAATCATGCAGTTAAATGAATGTGGTGTACTATGAGCAAAGAGTTGGGTGGTTTGGGCTTGAAAGATTTAAGGACTCAAGGTATCAATTTGGTTGTCAAATGGATAGCCAAGGCTTCTTAAGGGGAAGAACCATGGAAAATACTTGTCAGGAATAATATAGCCAGAGCTACCCCCATGAGAGCCTCCTCTTGGAATGGTCTACACTTAATGACTTTTTATCTGGTAATTTTGATATTAGAGTTGTAGGACCCACTCTATTCAAATCAATACGGAAATACTAGAGCAGAGTAAGGCACCTAGTCAGTACTAACAGCTTGTTTGATGAGCATAATCATATATGTGGTGAGAAGTCTGTGTGGTGGAATCTCCAACATGGAGAGAAGCCTCTAGCCCTTATACAAGGTTGTTCTGCCCATCGCTGGGCCAACAAGGGGATTAAATACTTCTCTGATATCATAAAGGATGGTAGCCATATCAGCTGGCAGGAGTTGGTTGGTAAGTTTGATTTACCCCAGTCGCAGTGGAGGACCTATATTCCATGATGAGAGATGTGTGCAAGGTCTTGAATCTGCCCAGACAGTAGTAGCTGCTCCAATAGGATTGCTCTCATGAGATGGCCAGATGCCCTGTTTCCTTTAATCAAATCCAAATACATCTATAAGCTGCTCACTGATAATTGTGATATCCTTGATCATATTAACAGTGCCTGGAGACTCTCCTTTGACCCCCCTTCCTGGTCCAAACATCTCACTGACCTCTGGCATAAACCTGTTGAGCCTAAAATTCTATGCTTTGTGTGGCTTCTCCTTCTACAAAGGTTGCCTGTCAAGAAACCTAATAGGGAATTTAACATCTGTTCTTTATGTAGATGTGATGAATCTGTTTCACACATATTCTTTGAATGTTTTTTTACCAAAGAGGTTTGGAATTTATTTGGCCTAGTTTTGAACAGGAACTTCACCATTTCTGATGTGCTTACTGGAGAATTCTTGAGCATGAATAAAGCAGTTATCTTTTCTGGTCTGTTCTTTCTATTCATATTCTATGGTATATTTGGAAATCTCGTAACAATGATATCTTCATTGGTAAGAGAAGGTGCCTTACCGAGTCTCTCCGGAGACTCACTTTCCATTATATCTCTGTGCAGGTGACAGGAATTCAGAAAACTAATGAGGATAAGTTCCTGGAGCTGTTAAATGAAGATTATGCATTGGTGTTGAAGAAGGAAGTTGCCTTTGGATATACAACTGTTACATCTCAAGAAGGGATTGAGGACTTTGATATCACTTTGAGGGAACTGTTTGAGCAGATAAGAGAAAGGCAGAATAAAGAGAGACAAGAGGCTGCTGCTCCAGCTGTAGCTGTTTGTGCACCGGCTGATCCCCTTCCCAGTGCCGAAGAGATGTCTGATCCATATGCTGTCTTTTTATTCAATGGCAAAATCCTCAAATTGTGTGAAGGTCCCTTGGGCTGGACTGCTTGGGAGGCTAGCTGATTCTAGTTGACTTCTGA
This sequence comes from Thuja plicata, assembly GCA_018584345.1. Taxonomy (NCBI): domain Eukaryota; kingdom Viridiplantae; phylum Streptophyta; class Pinopsida; order Cupressales; family Cupressaceae; genus Thuja; species Thuja plicata. The sequence continues at coordinate 1,429,319 of MU227754.1, forward strand.
GTTTCTTTATGTTGACATATTTTGTATCTAAGCTCAAAGTTCATATGATGCTTTCTGTATAAAACTATTGGAATATTGCAGTGAACACTGAGACAGTCTGTAAGGCTTCCCTCCATATATGGAGCCAGTTTTGTATGTAATAGATCATGCACTCATACCAGTATGTAGCTAATGATGCTTTCCTTATAATTAATAGAAAAAAAAAATTAACACGTGAAAAGAGAACAATTCAAACTTCCTCAGGGATCAACTACGCAATACCATGGAAGAGATAGGGACATTACATGTCATCCAAGCAATTAAAAAATGGTGGGAGAAATAGAAACATAATTTTGTTTTTAAAAAAATTGTATAACGTCTCCACCAGAAAACATAGTTATTATCTAATTTGGATTCAAGCAAGCACTGCAGTCACTTTGATCGAACTGTTAATTTTAATATCAGTTACAAAGATTCAGTTTGCACTGTTTTGTGACTTTTGATTCATTATAAGCACAACAAAAATTCTTAAAATGAAATCTCAGTGAAATTTGAATAACCGCTTGACATTTTCTCCAGACAATGGATTATGTCATGCTTGGACATGGACAAGCAGTGCTATAAGAGGTGTTCACACTGTAAATTTTCCTTAAACAAGCACATTTTTGACAGAAAAAATGATCAATGTCTTGCCTTGACTCAAAGCACAACCATCGATGTCACAGGCATACTTCAAGTTCACAACATACTTTTCATATAGCAAGCACATTGTTGTCTGAGACATTTCCAACAGATAAAACCATTATCGTCTTGCTTGGACTCAAACAACAACAGTCATTGTCACAGGCATACTTCAAGTTCACACCATAAATTTTCATACAGCACTAGCAGTGGCAATTTTGTACCAGTTATTGTCTTGCATCAAGTTCAAGTTCACACCAAAAAATTTCCTTAAGCAAGCACATTGTTGACATTTTCAACAGAAAAATGATTATTGTCTCGCTTGGACTCAAACAACGACCATCATTGTCTCAGGCATACTTCAAGTTCCCACCATTAATTTTCATTGAGTGACAATTTTTTAACTGATTTTTGTGATTCCAAAAAACTAATGATGACATATGTGTGATAAAATACTGAAAATTACAAAAAGCACTATCCTTTAAGTTTGAACTATTTGACCCAGACAAATGGTTATTATCTTGCTTGGACTTAAAACAATTGTCAGTCATGATGTCCATACCATACGCTTACCTAAGGTAGTAGCAATGTATGTATTCTTTTAGGCTTACTTTTGAAAACATTAACACCAAAATGTGAAAGATAACACCGCAAGCTACAAAATCCAATCTGATGTAAATGGTTAACAAAATCTCCGACAAAAGGTTTTTTGTTTCAGCACATTCAAACAACATTTATCAATCACAGGCGAATGGGCAAGTGGAGTAACGGTATGTCTATGGACTGTTTGGTGTTAGGTACTAAATTCAAGCTCTGTAGTGCACACTGTTGTATTGGTTAAGTTTGTCCTTGAGATGAGGCCAAGGTCTCCCCAGCTGGAACCAATTAAACCCCAAATTTGCTGGTTAATCCCAAAATTTATCACTTTAATAATAAAAATTAAACATTTGCGAAAAACACAAGTCAATGTAAAAAGAATTAAAAAATAAAAATTGTCAGACTTCCACACTTAATCACAATCCATTTTGAAACGCTTCTAATTCTACATTTGTTTTCGCTCCTTGCAAAAGGAAACCAAATCAATCTAATTTCGTCCAGGGAAGGTTAGATTCTAAAATTTTCAAGTTCCCAATCAAAATATTCAGAAGGAATAAGAGTTTCTCTAAAACATTTTCTCCCAGAATGATATGAATATTCCTTGGCTCTGAGCCGAAAAGGCCTATCATCCGTGAACCCTATACCAGCAGGATAGTAAAAATGTTCAATATAAAAATAAACAATTATCCAACCGGTATCAATACTCGATCGAAAGATGGCATTAAAATGAAAATACTAAAATAAAATGAAAAATGTAAAAAAAAAGGTTACAATGCTGACCCAACATGATCTGGTTACAAACGTTAGCAAGCAAAGTAATGAAAATGTTGTAAACCCTGAGAAGAGTGAAAAAACTGACCTCTTTGGCAGACAACTCCGTTTGATAGGGCAAAACAAAGTTAACGGTGACCTTGGTGGGAATCGATGTGGGGATGCCCGGGCGGGCGGCCATGAATGAGAGCGGGGTCTTCGGAGGGTCAGTAAAGGGTGCCACTTTCTTCCATGCCGCGATAAATTCATCGTGTGCGGCAGGCGAAGTTTTGACTGGCGCATCTGCAAAAGATCTTCTCCATATTCCTCCTCCTGCACTTCCTGATCTCAGCAAGGATCTCAGTGCCTGACGGCCCAGCATTGTGTTCCAACTCTCTTTTTCAGAAACCCTGTGACTGTAAGGGCAAATTGAGATGATCTCTTCCGCGGATCGAAACCCAGACCTCCTCTTGTGTAGTTTGCTCCTTTGAGGGTCGCTGGGAATTGGAGGTCAATCTTTTATTTATATTTTGTTAGTTTGTATCATCGTGATCGTTATAAGGGAAAAAACTCTGTAACGTTGAAAGAAATTCTCTCTCTAGAGGGTCTAACATATGGTAAATTTTTGGTGGGAGGTATCTAATTCTGCTATAAACAAGGCATACATATTTTATCCCTTTTCGAATTTGAACTTGTAACCTCTCTTTCAAACTACTAGGCCAACTCCGGCGGTATACTAGGACAACCTAGATAAAAGTTAAAATAAAATTTTACACCCATAATTAAAATTTGAGTATCAAATAGAATAATAAGTCAGTAGATTCGTTGTCCTAAAGTCATAAAGTTGAATGGTTATGAATAAGTTTATCAACAATAAGTTTTGGTAATTGCAAGGTAGTAATACTATGATCAATCATTTTTGACCAGTCGCAACTATGTAAGAATGAGAAATTGCTCATCATATGTGTTGTCATTATGTACCTAGCAAGTGGGCAAGTCACTCTTGGTCACTTGATAATAGGTATTAGAGCAAGTGAGGTGTTAGTTCCAAAAATTCTAGGTACACAATCCTATAATATTTCCCTCCTTCAATGCCAAGGGTTGTTGTCAAGAAATTAAAACAATAGTTTATCAATAAACTATGGAGGGTTAAGGCCAACAAATGAGATTGGGTGGTCTCTCTTGTACTTTGGGTTCAACATAGACCAAGGAGGATTTCCCAAAGGTGTTCTTAATAGGTTTTTGAGCCAATCAAGATATAGCATGGTTGTAGCGAATCAACAATTGTCCCAAAATGTACACTTGACCCTAGTATTTGTCACTAAGTCAAGATAATTAGCTACCTGAGACATTTATTAAGTTGATTAATCACCTTGTGCATGTACTTATAGATGACAACATTGTTATATCATGTTAGATGATTTCATTTATTGTTCAATACACAATAGTAAAGCACAAACTTGCAAGACATTATTCTCTTGTAATTTATCCATTAGGTTTTCTCAAGATTAGTTATGTAATTTATAATATTGAAACATGAACATCATGCATATCCTAAACTACTCCTAATCTACTCATATAGCTAATACTTGTATGGAGAGTGTTTTAAATGAAGAGTGGTCAATCCTTTGTCGGCTTGTATTAATGCTTACTTTATTAGGCAACAAAATCATAAATAATAAAAAGGAAAAACATAACAAATTGTTCTTCGTGAGTTTTTGAAATGAGGGAGAAGCAGGAGTTTTTCTGGAGGCAACAGTCACCTGCAACTCGAGGTAATGGGGAAGGAGTGCAGCCATGAGTTGGGACAAGCTTCAGAAAACACCCAGGGAAGATTTACAGTGGCCAAGGATATTATAGATGGCCTTTCAACCTTTGAAGCTCGACACACACGCAGGATCGTTTTCCTACCGAATGGCGAAATGGGGGAAATAGCTATCAAAACCCTAGGCGTAGATCTTTTGGGAATGGAAGGAGAGGGGAGAACTGGAACAGAACCAGCAACCATACTCCAGTTTACACACGGATTGGTAAAAAATTTGATTTTACAAAGATTGAGCACAATTTTTACCGCCCGAAGCAGCCTCAAGAAAAGGATAAAGCGACATAACCACTCCAACAAACCAGCAAAGAAATGGATAACATCATATATGAGGTAATGTCCACACTTAAGATTTCAAATCCTCTATGGTTAGATGCGGTGGGATCCTTCAAAGACAGGGCCTTTTGCTTCAAATGGTTGGGACCGTGGCCTTTGGTGTCCCTCATTCGCGACTAGTGTAGCCAGGTATGGAGTAGGGACTTAAAACTCAAACCCTTACAAACAGTTTTTATTTGGGCATTTGTTCTGTGAAAGAGGAAAAGGAATGGATCCTAAATAACGAGCCTTATTTAATCAATGGGAAAGGTGTTTACATAAAGGATTGGACAGAAAATTTTGACCCTACGAAAGAAAAGCTAAAAGAATACCCAGTATGGTTGAATTTGCATAATCTCCCAATGGAATACTGGGATGAAATCACTTTGGAGCAAATAGGGAAAAAAATCAGTAAATTTGTCTCTGCAATGGAGGTTATAAGCAAAAACGATTCATCTATACACCCTAGAATCCTTATCAATCTCCAAAGCAATAACTCGGTTCCAAACTTTATAATATTAGGAACTGAGCATGGTACTTGGAAGCAAATGCTTGAAGTTTGGGAAGGTGAGGAGGACCAGACCTTTCCCACAAAGACTATGTTGGAAACCAAAAATAAGGGGAAGGGGCTGAAAGAGGATTGTATGAGTTAATTTTGGCCTTCTAAATCAACCACACACTTCAACATAGTCATTCTTCACCAGGTACAGCCAAGACTGAATATGAGTTATTCATCCTGACTGTCTACGTGATTCGACCTGTTGCCTTCTATCTAGATGGAGTTTTGAAATTTGCTCTCAGGACGAGGGCCTCACAACTATGGACCATCTAAGAACGAAGGATTTTAATCATGATGAACAATGCAATGCAAAGATTATGCAAGATTATACTAATGAATTGAAATATGCAATATCACCTAAACATGAATTCTACATGATTTCAATGCAATTTTAATCTATGAATTGAAGTTATTCTA
>MU227754.1:1440268-1451451 GCA_018584345.1 Thuja plicata
TTGAAATCAATTGTTTTATTCCCCTTTAAAGCACAATTAATCCACAGTTTCTATTTCTGAATAGAAGAAAGCTTTTTGAGAAGATATTCAATTAATTAAATAAATATGACCTCATAATTGATTTTTCCTAATTATTTGAATATTAAATTCAAATATTTGAAAAGAGGATATTCATTTAATAATTAAATATTATTTAATTCCTTTTTATGTGTCTCAGCTAAAGAGGGTGAATTTAATTTAATTAAAGTGCTAGGACTTTATTAATTAAATTAATTCGATCATAGGATTTGTTTAGCCAAATAGGTATTTAGGAATTAAATGTGATGTATGATTGATACAGATTTAGGATTTTCTGTATTCGACACTCAGGTCGAGTAGAGTCAGTTAAAACTCAGAATTGCCTAGTACAATAGGACTTTGATGATTTAGAAGAACGACAAATGCAACAAAATTGGTTATAGTTGCAAGATGCTAATTTTGGGGTGTTACAAGGATAAGCTTTTAGATCAAATTGAACTAGAGTTCCTAATAGCTAGGAAAGATTCAATGGCGAACCAGATAAACAATCTAGATAGAGGACAGTTCAACACACCCCCATGGAGAAAGGACTATAACGTTGCAAGAGAGGAAGTCATTCAGGGAACCATAAGACATGCCAATGAGGACAAGGACAGACTTTCCACACAACGGGTTATGGAAACACCCCTATCTATGATTAATATGCAACAGTGTGTAAAATGCACACCAAGCAATTTAAAGCATATGTAGGCCCACCCACTACCAGAGGTCTCTATCCATAAGGAGTAGGAAGATGTAACTGACCAACTGCCCCAGGTAGTCATGGAAACGTTAGCATTTTGAGACCAAGCAGAACCCATAAATAGAATGGAGGAAAATAGGGTGGCAACAAACAACTTACATTCGCAGGAAAGGGAGGCCTTTCAAAGTCAGCAAAAGGATATGAATGAAGGTGTAGATGATAATCTACTTTTTAAGGATTTAGAAATATCCCCAATAAGAAATCTAAATATCTCTTTTGAAAGCTCTAGAGACAGTGGGGATGGATCAAAAGATTGGGACTCTGACTATACCACTAATGATGAGGATGGAGGCTTAAATGATTTAGGTCTTTTTGAATCTCAAGGTGTATGTGAAAAAAGAATAGTGGAACAAACCCCTTCTCAACTTCTGAAAACACGGATTGGGGAGAATAAAAAGAGAGGGCCTAAATCCAACAAGGCCAAGCTAGCCATTGTTGGCAGTGCCTCGAATCAAACAAAAATTTTAAGATTGGGAAAAGGCTATGCCTTTTCCCAGGAATTATGAAACTCTTATCTTGGAATGTCAGGGGCTGTAATGCCTCTGACAAATTATGTTTGATCAAAAGTTGTTTTGATCAAACGAAGCCAGATCTGATTATGCTACAGGAAACAAAGATTAAGCAGGAGGATCTTAATTTGTTCGTGAGAAGATTTGGAAGATGGAAATGTGTTATGGTGAAAGCCCAAGGTGCTTCAGGGGGTTGGGGTGCCTATGGAATGGGACAACTATTGATGTCACAACTAGGCAATCTGAACAAAATTGGCAATGGGTGGTTGTCAAGTCAAAACAACTAAAGTGCAGTATCCCAGTTTTCAATATATAGAGGGCAGAAAAAGCAACTTTGGGAAAGTCTGGCAATGATTCTCAATGGACTACAAGAGGAGATGGTCATACTGGGAGGAGACTTTAACGCCATCCTAAAACCAAAAGTAAAAAAGGAGGTAGAGGATGGATTAGTGACAGTCAAAGGGATTTTAGTAATTTCATCAATGATATAGGACGAATAGAGGTGAATTTCAAAAAAGGTGATTTCACACGGACTAATAGGAGGGAAGGATTTTTGAACATTGCAGAAAATCTGGATGGATTCTTTTTGGCAGACAATTGGGCAGAAACTTTATGGACATGTGAAGCAAAAATTCTCCCTTTTCAGGGTTATGATCATTTCCCTATCTGCTTAAGAATACAAGATGAAAGAACACCAGATCGATGCCCCTTCAAGTTTGAGGTGATGTGGTTCCAAGTTGCAGGGTTTGTTGATCTGATTGCTACTTGGTGGGAACAAGCACCCCAGAGGTCAGGTAACAAGGCTTTTATCTTTTTCAAGAAATTACAGTTCATAAAAGAGCAATTAAAAATTTGGAATAGAGAGAACTTTAGGAACAATTTTGAAGAAAAAAATAAGTTATAAGAGGAAATTAAACAATTGAGTCTAAAACTGATTGAAAAAGGCATGCATGAAGCTGAATTTCAAGAAGAAATCTGACTACAAAAGGATTTGTAAGGGTGGTTAAGAAAAGAGGAAATTTTCTGGAAACAAAAATCCATAGAGTCTTGGCTTAAAGATGGGGATAAAAATAGAAAAAAAATCACAACTCTGTAAAGGTATGTAGAGAAAGGAACAAGATTTATAGCATTCAAAATGGAAATGGGGTGATTATAGATGATGTAGATGGCATTAACAAAGAAGCAGTGGCTTTCTTCTCAAATAAACTACACCTAGAGAAAAGGGATGAGCAGATGATAGAGGATGTGTTGACTGTCATACCCCCTGTAGTAACAGAAGACCTTAATGAGAAATTGATGGCTCCAACCACTAAAGGAGAGGTAAAACATGCTTTATTTGGTTTGGGTGGGGACAAGGCCCCTGGGCCTCATGGGTTTCCTGCTATTTTTTTTTCTAAAACTATGGCATATATTTAAAAATGATTTATGGGATGTAGTTGAGGAATCGAGAAAGGGTGGTTTTATCTTTAAAGATTTCAACACTACCTTCTTGGCTCTTATTCCTAAGAAGGATGAACAATTAACTTTTGATGACTTTAGACCTATTGTTCTTTGCAATATTGTCTATAAAGTTATCTCCAAAGTAATTTCCAACCGTCTGAAGCTTGTTGTACATAGAATTATTTCAGAAGAGCAAAGTGGTTTCTCCCTTGGGCATTCTATTTTTGAAGGGATTATTATTTCCCACTAGGTTGTCCACTCAATTAGAGCTTCCAAAGCTCAAAAAATGATGGTTAAACTAGATATGAAAAAGATCTTATGATGAAGTTGATCGAAATTTCTTGATGAAAGTTCTGAAAGGATTTAATTTTTTTGAGAATTGGATTCAATGGGTAAAGGGATGCATTGATGGTCCAATGTTCTCTATTCTGGTAAATGGCAGCCCACAAGGTTTTTTCTCTCAAGATAAAGGGATTAGACAAGGGGATCCACTTTCCCCTTTTTTGTTTATTATTTTGGCCAAAGTTCTAGGCAGGCTGATAATGAAAAATAGAACTAATGGTAAGTGGAAAGGCATTAAAATCACAGAAGGGGTGGAACCATTGACACACTTACATTTTGTTGACTATACCTTCTTGGGGGAGATGCTACTGAACAAGAAGCAAAGGTGATGACGGAAATCCTGGGAATTTATGGGAGAGTGTCAGGGCAACACATAAATTGGAGAAAATCAGAGATTTTCTTCTTTAATACTCCAAAACACATACAAGGCAGAATTTGTAGAATCATGGGAATGAAACAAGGACAAATGCCCAACAGATATATTGGTATCCCTTTCTTTGGAGGACGTAACAAAGCAGACCTTTGGAAAGATTTGATACAAAAGTGTCTAAAAAAGATGGATGGATGGAAAGGAAAGTGGTTATCTTCGGCTGGAAGGATATTAATGTTGCAGACTGTAATCTCTATTATCCCTGTTTATTCTACGATGTGTTTAGATATTCCCAAAAAAGTTATTAAAATCTTAGAACAGAAAATGAGAAAATTCTTTTGGAATGGAGAAAATGATGATGAGAAGATCCCACTCTTGGCTTGGGAAAAAAATATGTAAGCCCAAAGCAAAAGGTGGAGCAGGAATAAGAAATTGGCACCAGATGAATAAAGCTTTAGGAGAAAAACTTCTTTGGAGTATGTATAGACATCAAAATCAATATTGGGCCAGAATTCTATAAGCAAAATATATGGATTCTAGAGAGAGTGATAGAATTCTAACAATCAGAAATCCCCCTAAAGGTTCAACAATTTGGAACTTCATTTTGTCATGCAGACAGGTAATTACAAACCATCTATCTTGGAAAATCAGGAATGGAACAAGGGCAAATTTTTGGATGGATTCTTGGGATGGGCATAAGACCCTAATAGAGGAGGAAAGTTACCATGACTTGAAGACCTACTTTGTGGAGAACTGGGGAGAGAAAGTAAATGCTTATGTCATTCAGAAGGTGGATGAGGCATGGAAATATTGGTGTTGGAAGAATGAAGAATTAGAAGATCTGATAGCACAACAAAAACAGAGGATGCAATCAATATTAGATAGCCACAAATTAAAGATGATTGGAAAATTGGATAGGCTTATCTGGTGTGGCTCTCTTTCTGGGAACTACTCAGTGAAGCTGGGATACATGCTCACCAAAGGATTGGAGGACTCTAAATTTGAGTCTCAAGACTTATGTTGGCGTCAAGATGTGTTTCAAAAGGCAGGTGTTTTCGCATGGTTAGCTATCAAAGGTAGAATTTTAACAGTAGAAAGAAGGAAAAGAATGGGTATGGCAGGACCAACACGATGTGTTTTATGTAAAAAGTATGAAGAAGTAGTGGATCATCTATTAGTTCAATGTAAATTTGCTAAAAAATGTTGGGATCATGTGCAAGCAAAATTGGGTTGGGAAGGACCCAAAGAACATATTGTGAAAGGAATTTTTGATGGCTGGCCTCGACCTTTAAATAAATTAACTTTATCTAGTATTGTTTTAATCATTCATTCCTTAGTAACTTGAGAGATCTGGAAGGAACGTAACCAAAGAATTTTTAAAGGTGAAGCTAAACCTATAAGAAGATGTCTTTATAGGATTGATCATGCTATAGAAGAGGTGATGGGATCCTCTGCATCAAGAAAGCAGTCTCTTCAAATTCCCTTCACACAACAGGATTGTGAATTTCAAAGTGGCCAGGGATCAGATTTAAATCCCCCTCAAGGGCACTAGTAGTTAGAAAAAAAACAAAAAAGAGAAGCTGATGCTCGGGAAAACACCAGAAGAAGGTTGGTGTAGAGTAAATTTTGATGGAGCAGCTCAAAACAATCCGGGTAGATCGGGGGCATGAATCATTATAAGGGATTCAAATGGTGAGATTATGTCTGTTGGGGCAATGAGATTGAAGGATGAAAGGAATAATGAGGTCAAGTGTAAAGCTGCAATGCTGGCAGTTAAAATAGCCAAACAAACAGGGGTGAAAAAACTACATCTGGAAGGAGATTCTCTGATTATCATACAGGCTATAAGCAAATTAACTATTAATGCATGGCATCTCCAAAACTACATTGAAACTATCAGAGAAGATCTAATTTTTTTTTAAGATTTTAGAATATCCCATATTAAATGTGATGGTAATAAGGAAGCTGACAAGTTGTCAAAATGGGCAGCATCATTGGAGGAGGTGGATAATTTATATTTTGAAAAATTTACTATTAAAGATATTGGGATATCATATTTTCCAAGTCACCTTTTTAAGTAAGTTAATGAAGGATGGCCTCAAAAGAACATTAGTAATTATATTTAAGACGACAAAGTTGGGAATTGTAATTATTCCATTATTACTTAATTGGGATGATGGATAGCATTTATGAATATGAATGAATGGTGGCAATAAGTGTGGAAGGCAGAGCTATATTTGTGTGAGAGGACCGCAAGACAGGATGAAGGATAGAACAATGGGACGAGAGTTATGCCACTTGTTTATTTAAATAGACACTCTAACCTGTTTTGTTTATCTCCTCTATTTTGTTCTCCTTTGTTTTTGCAATTTCTAGATTGTAGGTGCAAAGAAGCAGGACGATGGAGTCGAACTTCACCTTCAAAACAATGAAGCAGCAAAAGGGTCTTTTCGACCCAGTGGAAAATATTAGGTTAAATAAGATGTTGAATTGCCCCGTGAAGAAGGTGGTTACCGTAATGCAAAATACTTTGGGGCCGCTTTCCAACGATGATAACAGAAAGTGGAAATTGCAGGTTGACATTGCGGCGAAGACAATGGCGTGGGGACTGCAAATTAGAGAGCATGAAAATGATGTCAAATGGGTTATGGTGTCCTTTTTCAAGATAGATTTGTTGGAAGGGATTGACTCCATACTGGAGTGGGCACACCCAAGCTGAGCTTTCAATTATAGTAAAATATATGAAGATGAGGAGGAGGGCATGGAGGTGTGAATCATTCCTTTCCTCAATTGTCTGAAGAGGGTGGATAAAGCGGGTTACACCTTGGAATGAAAGAAGGCATGGAGGCAGCTTGTCACAACCATTCATGAGGCCCAGAATGCAAAAAGGAGGGTAATTCTACCCATGGTGATTCCTAAAAAGTGAAGGTCTGTTCAAATTTGCCGACCAAGGGTGGTAAGCAAATGATGGATAAAACCCCCAGTTTTTTAGAAGGAAAAGCAATAAAATTTTGAGCAGAGGTGAAATGTTGAACCTGAAAGGATCAAGAAGAAGATGTAGAAGATTGGACGAGACGTAAAGGCTTTTTTGTAATTCCCCAACAAACAACTTACAACGGAGGACGAAAGAACAACGTTGGATGAAAGTATGATGGGCTTTACCTGTCACCCGATAGTAAGCCTCTATGTAAATGAGGAATTTTGTAATATTTGTAAATGTTCCTTTGTAATGGGGGTGGGTAGTTTTTTGGGCACTGAGGCCACATGATGGATAGGAAAAATGGGAAATGCAAAACAAGTTCTTGATAGTATGAATGAATGAGTCTAGAAATGACTCCCTGTAATACAACATGTAAACTCTTTTTATAATCAATAAATATAACCTATTACCGATAAAAAAATAAAAATAAAAAATAAAAAGGAAAAATATTAAAAATATATATATTTACATTCTTTTAAAATTTAGAGATTATACCATATGCAGTGATGTACTTAGACTAGGGCATTGGGTACCCTAGTCCTCTCAAATAGGTATTAGAGAAGGTGATGGTAGAGCATCAAAACTAAGGACTTATGATCTAGCCTTGAGATTAGCATATGAAAACAATCAAGTAGGATTAGGACAAAATAGGCTTAGAATGATCCAAGAGAGAGCACACAAAAGTGAGGACCCAAAAAGAGTGTGAAATTGTAAAGGGATATAATTCTCTATACAAGGCCATAAAGGGATATTGCATACTCATTGGTTAGAGCCATATGAGGTTGAGAAAGTCTATTCCAATGGTTTAGTGAGGTTAATGACCATTAACCCAATCAATTTGTCCTTATTAGTCAATGGACATCATCTCAGATCGTGTAGAAATTCAATCAACAACTTGTAGAATTCAAGATGCAATTCACAAGGTCTTCATCTCTAGTTGAATTCAAGATCTACTACTAGCTTGGACACATGTATTTTGTTAAGGATATCTCCTTGTTATTGAAGGTGTTTTACCTTGGTGTGAATCTCTATCTTCCTTGATATATCAACACAATAACATGTTGACACCTTAAGAGGGAGCATATGAGGCCTATTTGTTGCTTTTTGTGCTCATTGATGTACCTCCAAAGTGGTGGTGTTTTGTTTCATAATGTCAATTGAGGCAAGATTATTGATACTTTTTCTAGCAACTTTCATGGCATATAACCCTTGTTCTTATCATCTAGAATAGTGTGGTGTATTGGTTTGATCCCTTAAAGCATTGAAAATCTAAGGCTCATCTAGAATAACATAAATTTCTAGCCAAATGGCATACATATAACTTGTCCTAATCATCTAGCACAGCAAAAATTGATAGCTTGATCCTTTGTTGAACATGTTTATGCTCATGAAGCATTGCTTAGTTCTAGTATATCAAGGCTTGTTAGTTTGATCATTGTTCGCTAAGGAACCCTTGGAAAATAAGGCTAAAATACACTAAACAATAGGCAAAAAAAATTTCTTTGGTTAATAAATACATCAATTGTGCATCAATTATCATCACTTAATAGAGTTGAATGAAAGGATCAAGTCATTAATCAGTCACACAAGAAGACAAAACACACACATCCAAGGGTCTAGTGGCTCCAAACATAGAATTCATAAAAAGGTATATTCTAGAAGTTCCATGGTAAACAAGCATGATTACCCCCTCAATTGGGATGTGAGGTCATATAGGGACAACCAAGGAAGCATGCTCAAACATTCAAAAATCCACAAACCAAATCAAAACACTAAATTAACAAAGACATCAAAGGCAGACACATGTGCCAATCTGTGCAGATGTTGATCACTTGTCAAATACTTGGACTGAGATATCTTAGTCTAGTGAGGTGGAGGCAATGATCTAAGGGGAGCGAACACTGAATATCTTAGATATTGATTGAGATGACCATAGGCATTAATTGGCAAATAATCTAATCTTGGAGGCTGGATTATCTCTGTCCAGTGAGGTAGAGATTCCGGTCGCCAAGCAGAGGCGCTAATTAGCGTGGATGTCAGAATGCAAGCAGGGACATTAATCTAGGATCCTCCTCCCAAACTTAAAGTTTTTCAATGAGACGACTTTCCTAAAGGCCTCGCTAGCCTAACTACTCATGGAATGGGTACATGGAGTGTTAATATAACTAGAATTGAGTACAATTTTGATAACTAAAGTACATGAACCATTATTACAATGTGAGAAAATATGAATGCAATATCAAAGAGCACTAATACAAGCATAAAGCATGAACAAATATGTGCAATACTAGAACTGTCAAGGTTTAATGCCAACATTGGAATTGGGACCATTCAAATACCTATTCATCAGTCACTAATAGTGGTTGGTCACACCACCCAACCACAAGGACCCTTTGGCCCTCCCCATCGTGCTTGTGGAGATAACCATATGGCCCAAGAAAATACAAGCAAGGAATCATACAATGGTATCCACATATGTATAACCATACCAAAATACCACAATCATAAGAACCATAACCACAAGGATGTTAGGTCACCAAACCACTCACCAATAAAGGATTCTTTACACAAGAGACAAGGTGACATTACAATAATCAACCATATGGCATGACATTATAGGGGTTACCCTCTCAAATAGTATAATACAGATGGTGTCAAGTCTAAAATTGGGAGTGTCATTGTATAGCCAAGGTGTGGGTAGCAGAATGAACCATCGCATAGTCACACAGGGACTCGTGCGGAGCTGAGAAATTCTCTCATGATGATAAATATGCTTGAATTACTCAATACGCTAGGCCTTCTACCAATGCATCCTTAGTCTAAGGGAGATCTATAGGCACATATGAGGAATCACACACTCTTCGATTATTTTTGTTATGTTATGCTCATTCATTTAATTCATGTTTTCACTTAATTAACCATCTCTTCAATGGGTTACCCTAGTGGCCACTTTGTGCCATAGTCTCCCCATTGAGAGCCACTCCCAAGGTCATCCCTACACCCACCCAAAGTATAAATCCATGGAACAACACAAGGATGACTTCCAATCAATTCAAAAACCAAAGACATGGTCCATTGTCGACATGTCCTTGATGACATGTAACTGATTAAATGTTTGAAGATGTTAAGTTGATCACCAAAATGCAGAAGGATAATACAAGATATTAAATCAGTTAATGTATTGTATTGTCATTGATGTCAACTTGATATAATCTAATTGATTATAATCAAAGTGTCAAAGACTTCAGAGAATCAGAGAGTAAAAGATTATACTTTCTATAATGCATAAAAGACAAGCATTCACAATGTGACTACAAACACCGACGGTCAGTGAAACCCGACGGACAGAGATCACCGACAATCAAATCACAGTGATGCACAAGCAAGAACATCGACGAGCAGAATCACAAGCATACCTGATGGCCAGAAACATAGTGTAAACCAACGGAGAAGCCTGAGGAGAACTAGAGTGTTGACCGACACTATCAGAGAGTTAAACACTAAAAATAAATGGAGTTCAAAAATGACAAAATATCTAGCTGGTAGAGCTAAATATAGACTTAACTAGTAGTTATCATTATTTTCATCGACAAGATATGATGACATGTAACTGATTGAATGTTTGAAAATGTTAAGTTGAAGATGATGCAAGACATTAAATCAATTAATGGTTTGTATTTTCATTGATGTCAACTTGATATCATCTATATTGTCATATACACAATGCCAAAGACTTCAGAGAATCAATGGAACAGAGGTTATGCTTTCAGTAATGCGAAAAAGTCAAGTATTCACCAAGTGACAGACTACACCGGTGGAGTGCACACCATCGGTAAAGACAGAGATAAAGTCACAGTGATACCCGACGAGCAGAAGACAGTGTTGCCCGATGAAGTAGAATCACAGGATGCCCGACGAGCTAAAAACAGTGTTGCTCGACGAAGCAGAATCACAGGATGCCCGACGAGCAAGATCCAATGATGCCTGACGGACAGAGATCCTGAAGCTAACTGAAGTTGTACCGACAGAACTGGCAGTTGTCACTAGCGACGAACTGCAGAATTGACCGATAGAACAGAGAGATCAGAAAATGACAAAATATCTAGCTGGCAGAGCTTCATGATAGACTTAACTAGTTGTTTTATTTGTTTTATTCGACCATAGTTAAGTAAGTGATTTAAAGATGATTTGTACATCTGGCAAGAAGATAACTACGAGACAAATTAGGAGTTAAAGTCGTAAATCAATTTGGCTGGATTATTTTTCACACCAAGAATCAAGAATCAAGAACCAAGAATTAAGGAATATCATGTCTATATAAGAGACAAGCATAATTCATTTTCACAAGCAATCAGATACACAAGGGAGTGAATTGATAGAAGATGCTGAAGAGAAACTGATGAAGGTTAAACTTCATACAGTCCTGATCAATCAAGCTAAGGGAGAGCTAAAGAATTCTACAGACACTGACACACAGTGAAGCATAGCATCACAAAGCAGAAAGAATGAAGAACAAAGGAATAGAATTGATACATTGATCAGAAAGGTATTGTACGTAAATAGATCTGAATATTTGCAATTCAAAGTTGCATTACAAATAGGTCATTATGTTTCAGTTTAACCATTGAAGCATTAAGTCTCTTAATAGAGCAGGACTTAACAGTCTTTTGTAATTGAGGTATATCCTAACAGATTACCAGAAGGTTGACTCATGATAGTAGC
>MU227754.1:1467349-1483509 GCA_018584345.1 Thuja plicata
CTTAGTTGCCTTAGCGCTTGTTACTTGATAATGGTTAGAGAAAATGAGAGGAGAAGGCTCCCTTTTATATGAAACTAGGGCACAATCTTCTAAGGAGGCTGACATAGGATAATTAAATTCCCATTAAATCCTTTACCCCTAGGAGAGGACCTTTATTAAATATAATTTAGGAATCAATGCTTTGGAACCCGAAACAGCCGACCCGGAAGTGGGAAAATTAAATTTTGGATGAACCCTGGCAGTCGATAGGCTTCCAAATTCAAAAGGGGGGACCCTGCTCAGGGTCGAGGTTGACCCTAACCTAGGTAAAGGTTGAGGTTGACCCTAACCTAGGTCAAGGTCAAGGTCAACCTTGACCCAGGGGGTCAGAACCCCTGGAAAATATGCCAGGTGGGTTAGAAGGTGCCCAGAGAGGCCTAATCAGGCACAAAAGCAGGGGATGATGAAAAAATGGGAGGATGATATGATGGAGGTCAAAAACATCCCCTAAGGAGGGCTAAACATTCTTAACATGGAAGTGCTTCCATTTTAAGATGACAATCTTATAGGAATGAAGATAACTAGAGGCTTAATATTGTGGTACTAAGTTTTAAGGGTTGATTATTGGAATATAATTGAGGCCACTGATTCACCCCACCTCTCAGTTATTACTAACAATCCCTTAGAAATAATATAATAAATTCCAACCATGCAATTAATCCAATTGTGTTCAGATAAGGGAAGATGCATGTGTCATTGTGATCACACAATTATAACCAAACACATGAACCAAGATACATCACCATCCCATGGTTTATACATTTCTCCAAATGCACACAAAGAGTCAAGTACACTCAAGGGAAAAATTATACAATTTATATCATAAATACTCAACCAACACACAATTTTGTGCAAAATCAGATATTAAATTGTACCATTTTAAATTGTAAGAACCTATAATTAGATTATCTATTTAGCCCCATTTTAGCATGTATGGTTTCTCACATTCATTTAACACTCATTGGACCTTAATTAATTTAAATTAATATTATGAGTCCTCTCTTAATTTATTTTCACCAAAAATCAATGTGAGCCCTTATTTCTAGATGTGCTCCTTTGTTATTTCTAAAGTTCACTGATTTATTAGCTAACACAGGCCCTATGAACTACTATTTTGTGGCCTTTGTGCTTCTTCCCGACCTTAAAATTAGTTGTGCTTTGTAATCTGGCATTCCCTTGTTATTTGGACCCATGAGTTCAATCTAAGCATTGATTGGTGGGAACAAAATTTCCTAGGCAATATGTACCCCGAGGTTAAGGCCCAAATTCAAATTGGGGGGTTGTTGTAGTATTTTAGTGGCATATTAGAACCCATGTCGGGATCCTTCAATTTTTGAGTCTCAAAATGTTTTGAGAGGTATATAAGCACCCTGTCTCTCCTTATTTCGACATCCACATCCACTCTCAAGAATACATAATCAAAATTTTACATTCTAGCATTCCCAAGAAAGATCTCAAGTATTCAAGGTGTCTTCAAGGAAATTTTCTCCATGAATCAAGCTTCTTTCCCTCGTTGAAGGAAAAGAAAAGGGGTTATGTTAGGAATAATAGTCCACAAGACAACTGAGAGGGGGGGGGTGAATCAGTTGTGATATAAATTATTAAACTTTAAACTTTATAAACCAAATCTCCAAATGTAAATGATAACATAGTAAATTCCAACACCACAACACAATATTTGTTGTCAAGGAAACCCTGTTAAAGGTAAAACCCCGGTGGGAATTAACACCCACAAATAATGTATTGAGAGTATAGTATCCCTATTAAAAGATTTAGCCCTGTTAGGAGCTTGTTACAACATTACAGTACACAGTCCCTGTTAGGAGACAAACCCTATTAGGAGTCAAAAGAAATAGTAGGCTCACTACCAAGGAACACTGCCCAAAGAAGGATAAATCCACCCTCAAGGATTTACAATCTGAACAAGTGTATAAAGAAAATACACAATCCAGTGAACTGTCTGATAGCAATTGTCTTTGCTTGGTCAGTTCCAATGAAGTACTCTTCTCATAAACTCTGCTCTACATCCAACAACCAAACAAGCCTCACAGCTTTCACTTCTTCTCCTTTTCAATCTCTGTCACATCTTTTCAAAAGAAAATATCACTCATATATGTACCATCTTACAATAATTCATTAGGTTGGCCATTAATCTTTCCTAATACACAAATAATTAATTAGGTCGGCCAATTAAGGCTTTCCAATATACAAATAATTATTTAACCCCTTGCTAAGATACACACAGTACCTATAACAAGTAAACATCATTTGCAATCCATCAATTATGCTTCCAGATCCACAATCCACGCTCACATTTCATTTTACATGCTACATGTCTAAAGTCGGCCATCAAATAAGTCTTCTTTAGAATACACGCCACAACTGACGTCAACAGTAACCAAACAAAAATAAAACTCAACCCATTAATCCAACATATGTTAGTTGTCCACCAATAAGCTTGCATCATCTGAAATATCTTTGCTAGAAAGATATACCTGAAACACAGAGACCTGCTCTGTCCAGAATCACAGTTACAATCCAGAAACCAGTCTTCACCAAATCATCTGTCACATATGCAATATGCAACATAAAGCCAAGTGACCTTAGGAATAAGGTCAACACACATCCTTCTGTATAAATCCAACTTTGATCATTTTGAATTATTCGTATAGTGTCCGTACACTTCTGTCAGTTAAGTAACTAGTTTGTCCTCTCCACATAAATATATGTTGACATTAATGACAAGACATGAATATCATCAACATGATCAGTAACCAAAACTGATATCATCCAAAAAGATCATCAACAAGGAATAAGATCTACACACATTCAAGAATCCACATTCATTCAACCCTTCAAGTAATCTCTCTCTCTCTCTCTCTCTCTCTCTCTCTCTCTCTCCCATCAAGCATTGCAGCAAACTACAACATCTATTACACAAGGTTTTATCTTTCATGATTTCCTTTTAGGTTTTTGTGTTAATTCAAAGTTATTTCATCAATATATTTTATTGCATTCACTGAGGCATTGACATTTCCAAGGTATGATATACTTCATTTTTCAGATCTAGCCTCTGCTATATGACAACACACTTTCATTTACTTTATTTCATTTCAAGGTTGATTCCTCAACAGGGGTTTGACTGAGGAAAAACCCCTTTCCACAACATTTTCCCTATTTTTCTATGTACAGGAACATGTGGAAAACCAACTGTTACAGATCTAAAAAGTACAGTATCTAAAAAATTATTAGTGAAAGTTTCAGACACAAGTATAGAGTCTAGAGTGACTCAGGTGATCTGTACCTGGGAACAGAACTCCCAAGGTGATATATACCCTTCAAATCAACTTCATATTGAAATTGCAAGTTAATACTATTGTTTGGTTGTTGTTTCAAGTCACTAAATACTTCTGTTTGTTTTCTATCAGTCTATGTATGTTGAAACTTGTCATTTTTGGCTTAATTTGTCTTCTATCTTGCATTAGTGAATCACTTTTACCTAATCAAACTTCCATATTAGTGAAGGATTGGAGATACCCATTAAGCGCTTAATTCCATTCAAGCCTAATGGATCATCCTCCTTCCTAATGTACTAGAGGAAGTAGGATTGATTCCCTCTTTGATCACAATTTCTAAATGTACAAAAATCGTCCAAGCCAAAAACACTAAAAATTCAAACTCGAGGGATTGCAAATCAGAGGAAATCCATTTTCCCTCATACATAACTTAAACCGAAAACACATTCATTTAATCAAAATGTTCAAGCATTTAATCTCAAGCGATGTAGAAGCAAAAAAACCCTCATTTTCCAAAGAAATGCATGAAAACAATAAAATACCCACCAAATCTTCTCAGACAAACTAGGAATCAACTTACAACCACAAATGAACAGCCCATAATCATTTTAAAACCAAATTCAATCAATATTAGAGAGAAATAAAAATAACACCTTCACATGCACAAAAATCCCAAAAATGGTGCCAAGTAGAATAACACTCAATCAAATCCAACAAAACTTTAGGGGAAGAAGGATTTTGACCCAAGGAATCCAAAGAAATAATGTCCACAAAATTATTTCCTCTAAATTTTCACCCCTAAGCCCAAATTCAAATTTCCCCAATATTGTTGTGTAAAAAGTCATGAAATTCTCAAAAGCCAAGATATCGAAACCCAACACAAAAATATAGTATTTATTTTTATTAAAAATCTCATCTATAGACTTTTAAAATACAAAATCCCCAAAGTGAATATTAAAATCTTAATATAAATAAGATCCCCACAAAACTTGTCAGTAATGACATAATGACATAAAATTACCAACTGACAACACTGACCCACACATGGTTACACATTTCCACACCTATGCACTAGTCGAAGATTATAACCAACACAAGGAAATACAATGATAACATACTAGACTCTTTATATAATACACACATAGTCGAATGTTGCCACGCAACAACTGGTAGGTAAGCATAGGTAAAGGGTGATTGTTGTATGAAAGTTGGAACAACAATTGAGCTTTGAAATAAAAGTGGCCACATGATTATCTCTAAATTTAACCACTGTTGGGGTTATTATAGGCACACTCATACTAATGGAGCCAAGTGGAACCAATGGTTGATACTTCCCATCACTCAAACACCGCATGTCAAGTGTACCTAATCTCTCTCTCTCTCTCTCTCTCACACACACACACACACACACACACACACACACACACACACAAATAGTTGAAGCACATATATATCATAAAATCCCATCAATCAGTAAAAGGGAACTTTAGCGGCATAATCATTCTACAAATATTATGACTCTATCCCTTCTCTAAAATAATCAACATACATATAATTCATCAAACATCATTAACTATTGCTAAATGGCATTAATTATCATTACTCATTATTTAATCATCATGAATATAAACACATATAATATACAACATTAACCATTTTCAAACATCATTAACAATATGTATACCGGTAAATATTCAACTAACATTGACATCAATAAAACTATACTGGAAAACATACATTTAAGCTCCAAAATATGTCAACAACAACATAGGAAATAGTACACCAAATCACACCCATCATAAGAACATCATTAGTACCAAAACCAAAACATCATCTATATGTATATAAATGCATCCAGACATCACCATACAACATCATGGTACCAACTAGAAAAGTCATTGTGCATATATGATCATCACTAAATCACATGTATAATCAACTACCCATGTCAGCAATGATACCATCTGAACAAAAGTATATATCACTATCCAAGTGCATCACAGAAATGCCCAAAACTACAAGAGCACAAATGAACAATCATAATATCAACATATAAGATGCTAGCTCAGATCAAAAGAATAAACATGCAGTAGGACGAAAACATGGGAGGAATTACATTGTTGCTAATGCTCCTTGGGGCATTGGTCATCTAAAATAACACAACTCATTAGCATGATCATTGCTGTCGTTTATGCTCAAGAAGACATCAATAACCTAGTATAACAATGCTTACTAGTGTAATTGTTTATTGCAATACACATATCACACAACATAAAACAATTTTTTATCCAATAGAGTTCATGCCTTTCATGTATCACCCAACATAACACAAATTTTTGGATAGTAGAATTTATGTTGTTTGCATGAATCACCCAATATAACACAATTTGTTTGCCAACAAAATTCATGGCTCATCCATGGACCCGTGGCACAACACAACTTGCTAATTTTTTGACCATATAACTCATTTTATCACCAACATTTGGTCTATTCTATTCTCTTTTTAGAAATCTTTATGAGATCTTGCAATATAATTATAAGAATGATACTTAGTAGTTGAGACAATCTTGATATCAAGGTCTCTTCAACTAGTTAACTTGGAGTTTGTTTCTAGTACTAACCCCCTTTTTTGTGTCCTTTTTTTTTTCTTCTCTTATGTTTTTTGTATCTTGCTTTGGATTTTCTTGTGTAAATTAATAAGATCATGTAAGCTTGGTGACTTGCTTCCTTTGATTTGGTGACATCTTATCCATCGTGCGTCTTTCTCTTAGTTGATTTCTCTAATTTGGCATGAGTATGAGGGTAAGTTCATACTCTCACTAAAGTGGAGACTAAATGTAGTGTAAATTAAATTGTATTTATTTACAATTTCACACTCTATTTGGGCCCCTACTTTATTATGATTTCTCCAAGATCATTTTAAGCTTATTTGGGCCCTATCCTACTATATAATTTACTTTATAAATCTACAACTTAATTGTTGTTGGATGCTAATTTTGAGACGAGATCCTATGTTCTAGATTCTTACACATTTCCACCCCTTTTTTTGGTCCATCTTTGAGTGGACTAGGGTTCCCAACAACCTATTCCCTCTAAAGGGACCCAAATTCAAACATTTGTGAGTGTCAACCTTTGTTATTCGTAATCCAACCAAGTGATCTTTTAGTTTGATTGTTGGTTGTAATTCTACATTAAAGAATGTCTTTTAGACCCTACATAAATAAATACTTTATCATTAATAAGGTCTAATACATTCAAAGTTAAATTCCAATGGCATTATCAAATAAACACTTTAGATCTGAGTATTCATCACATTGAGAAACAAGCTATAACAACCTACATTAAAGTTTGATTGCATGTTTATCATGTTATTTCACACATGAATGACTTTTCTAAAGATAATTTCATCACCGTCATCTTCATTACTAAAATATAATAATTCCAATTCAACATTTTCATCATTAATTCGGCCTTTGTCCTATTGATGACGAGCTCTCTTTTTTATCAATCATAGTTGTTATGGAGGTGGGAACATTGACATGGGGTTTGACTTAGACAAGCCCCTATATAAAAAAACCATGTTTCCGCATTTTCATGTGTGCAAATTGAGATTTGAGTGCAAAGAGGTCTATAGTTGTACTAAGAAAATAGTGACACCATATTTCATGCAGTAAAAAATATATGGACTAGGGTTCCCTCATAATGTATGATACTATGTAGCTAAATTTCAAAGAGACACATCTATAAGACCTCTTGATCATGAGTCTAATATTTTCTAATGACATATACACCCTAGGACTAGGGTGTCCTCCAATAGAGTCTAACATTTTCAAGCATAGATTGTAGCTATAGGTTCCTCTTTATCTCCCCTTTGTAGATATAAGATATTGTATTGGTTTTCTACTTTTATTCCATTGTTAATATTGAAATTTGTCATTTTACTATCATTTAACCTAGTTTATTCTCACACTTTATAATTCCAAATCTACCTTAATAAAGGAATGATAAAATATTAATATTCAACTCTCCTATTAAGATAATAATTGAACCCATTAACGATCCAATGATACACCAATTGGATATTCAAGATCTTGGTTTGCATTCTGTTACCCCTGATTTTTGCTTGTTATTCATTGGCTCATTCCTCTCAAAAATCACCCTATAATCTTTTTCGAAGTATATTATTACCATGTTTTTTTCCCTTCCTTTTACATGTCCCTCTTGTTGGTTGAACTTGAATTTTGAACTAGCCAAGTTCAAGGTTCAAGGTTCAATAACACCACGTGGTATGTTTTTATTTCCTTTTTCATTTTCACGTAAACTAAGCAAGATGTTTTGAAAAACTTGTCTTTTCATTGAACTTTGAATCATGAACTAGCCTAGTTCAAGGTTCCAGGTTCAACTGCACTTTTGGACTTACATTGTGTTTTGATGATCGTTAATTTTTCTTTTGTGCCACTTGTTTTATCTTTATAAACATGCCAAGGGGTAGTCATGTCTAGTCTCAAATTGAACCCAACTTTTGAACTTGCTTAGTTTAGAGTTCAAAGTTCAATGGATGCTCTCAAGCCAAGAGGTGGAAAATGTAGCAGTGATGTGATGGAAATGACAGTTGGCAAAGAATGTGGCATCTGTGCATGGCGCGAATATAATCATCATGAGAGGTGACATTTAAGTGTCATTTCACTCGTGAGAAAGTATGACAATTAATGCAGCGATCAAGCAGGCCTCTTGTCACCATTAATTAAAATATTTTGTCGGTATTTCATCATTAATTGCAAATCTCCCACGATCTTGTGAAGAATTGGTAAATAAATGGGTGACACTTAGATTTGCTTTCTATTATCGTGAAAACTCTTCTAACGAAGGAAAAAGTAACAGAGTAGCTGAGGTATCATCTTCTCTCTCAAAGATTATGAAAATTGTGTGAATTAACAGGTTAGTTGTCTTCTCTTGGAGCTTCTGATTCAAATTGAAGCTGCTTGTGATTTTGAAGTTTAAAAAAAGACCCTGTAGAACTCTTGCATTCTCTGTTCTTCTTTCTTTGTATTGTTGTCTTGATATACCATGAAGTCTCCACTCCCAAATTTTGGGTGTACTTCTTGCCTAATTAGCTCTCTATCAGAGTGTGATTACACATCAATAGGGTCAGGGGCATTGGAAGAAATTAGGAACAAAGTTAAAAATCTTGTCCCAGGTTCCATGATAGAAAAAGTAGTTCAGAGTGGGTTGGCAGAAGCTGCTGCTTTCCAATAGTGACTTCATGCCCTGAGCTGGTAGTAGAATGTGTCAAGAATTATAGTGGGGAGGAGAAATGTATCAAAAAGATAGGTGGGAGCCCATTAGTCTTCATAAAAAAAGGATGTCATTTTAATGGCAATGGGTATTCTTGAGAAAGATCCCTATGAGGAATGGAATATTGCCTCTTCTTAGTCTATTTTCTCAACCCAGTGACAAGTTTATAGGAATGAAATTGCAAAGAATTGGCTTTTGAAACCATAAAAGGGAGGGTCTAGGATACCTAAGTCTCTTACCATAGACCACTTTAAGCCAGAGGTTGGGGAATTAGTTTTATTACTCAACAGGGTAAAGGGAAACCAACACACATATTTTTGGCAAGATTGGATATATTTTTACATTCAAATAACCTTAGGCAGCCATAAATTGATTGACTAGGTGGACACTATTGCAGATGAACTTCACCATCAGTTGGAAAACTTCTCAGGAAGGTCTAGTTTTTACATGACCTCATACTTGTTCTATGTACTAGCATGCACCAGGGAGTGGAAGTGCCTCTTTCATGAATTATCCATCCCAAATATGAAAGTATATGACTATTACCCTTATCTGCAGAAGGAATTTCACACTAATAACTTCATGAAAGTAAATGAGATTTTTTCTGGAAAGTTAGTCTATGAGATGTAGGGGAATATTGAATAGAGGATGTCAGAAGAAGCTAAGAACTTTGTCAACACTTATGGGAGTTTCTTTATCTAGTTCAGGAGATTTACTTACATAAGGGTCAGTGGGTTTGAAGGTCAGTCATTCAAACTCCCAAGATATTCCCTAGATAGCCACATCATAATTGAAGTAGGTCACCAATTGGCCCATGCACATAAAAGTGTGAAGGATAGGAAAGACTGAGAAAAATCAAGCTTTCCCATCAAACTGGGGTTCTACACATGTAAAACGTCCTTAGATGCCCTCATTCTAGAGATAGAATTAAACAAGTTGAACCTGAAGACCTTTGAGGTGAGGAAAGATTTTGATAGCAGAGGTTATGTAGCCCAACACTTTAATTTTCCTACTAAGTTTCAACATTTTCCCCAAATGGAAGATTACTAGGAAAATTGCACAGATGATTTTGAGGTAAGAAGAAGATCATGGTCAAGATTCACTCTCAACCAAGTTGTTACCCTAAGAATAGACCTTGATATTAGAGGGATAGAAGAAGAGGAAGGTGAAGAAGTGATTGATGATCAGTATGAAGCAAGATTCAGAGGATTACCACTGCCCTAAATATACTGGAGTGTTGATGAAAGGGACAACATACATATCAAAACTCTTAGTGTGATCGAAAGAACTAAAAAATGGATTAATGATAAACAACCTCCTGTGCAAAAGAGGCATAACACATGAAGATATGCACTTGCTACCCCTATTAAAATCCTATTTCTTCATCTAGTGTTGATGTTTCTATTGCAGGTTCCTCCAAAATAAAAAATATGAGAACTCTCAAGTCCAAGTCTGGAAAATAGAGCATCCCCTGTATCACCCCATCTGTGCGAGTCACAAGGACCATATCCATAAAAGAAGACATTGTGGAGGCTAGGGAAAACAAAGTGATTAATCTGGATGAAATGGACAGTCCAATGTTAGAAAAGAACACTCAAAACACTCCTAAAGATGCTAAAATGTTAAAGGTCGGCCAGTCCGATATAGGGGATTCCACAACTGTTGCAATGAATACTCCTCTACAGACATCACCTCTCACACTCAAATGGATAGAGACATCAATTAGAAATAAAATGAATGTGCTACCTATCACACTACCTATGGAGGAGATGGTTAGCAAATGCTTTGGGACTACAGTTAAGCCAAAAAGGATCTGGATTGAGTTTATGATTGACATAGATGATAAAATAGGATGTTGGGTTGTTGAGCGAGCAGTCCCTAAGGAAAATAAGGATATTAGTGAAGCCACTACTGATGATTTTACAGTAAAAAAAAAGATCTTGGAGTTACAACCAGAGCAATAGATGCAAAGACCAAGAAGATGTTGTACATGACTTTCAAGGATGAGAAGGATAAAAAGGAACTGAAGGCCACAATAAAAAAGTTGGCAGAATTCATACAGGAAGTCCAGGATCCTAGTCCTTTTCCATAAGCTCAAGTACCTCAATCCTTTGACCCTTGTTCTCCCAAGGTCAGAAAGACTAGATCAAATTCAGAGGAACAAACTCATTTTTTATGTGTTCAGCAAGTGGATACAGGGCATGATCCAGTGTGGAGGTGACTATATCACCCAGTTAATTCAAACACATGGAATCATTACAACATCAATCTCAGAAACACTAACAGAGCTGGCTGAATGGGAAAAGGAAAAGAAGAAATGGGCTAATGTAATGAATCAGATGAATGAGATTGAAAAATATCGGGTAACAAAGTTCCTTGCTAAAAAACCTATCCAAGGACTGGATGAAGATGTCCTTTACGTGTCCATTAAGAGTATTGAATGGAAAAATTCAGTCATCAAGGCAGGACATGAAGGAGCTACTCGTTTGTTGAATGAGTTGAAGGGATTGCTAGACACAATGTAGAAGGATCTGAAGTGTCTAAACATTATGCTAATGAGTGAGGATGGTCAAAACATCAAAGATGTAGGGGAGATGACCTAGGAGTTTGAAAGGGAGATTTTAGCTATAAGGGATAATAAAGACCTAACAACAAAAGACTTCACATTGATGGCTAATATTGAAGCCATGTTGGTAGTTTGTGTTGATCATTTGGAATCACACAAACAAAAAATCATCCAGGTGTGCAAGGATAAGAAAGTGTTGAAACAAAGGATAATCCATATCACCTTGTTGCATCATGCCACTATCATTAGTGTTTCCAGCACACACAAGGAGTGGAGGAACACTCACACCACCAATGTTTATAATGACTATTCTATGGGCTCTAGCTCATCTGCCACTCTATGATTGTGCTCTGCCAATCTCAGATTGTTTCTAGTCATTTTGCTCATTCCTTTTTTTTAGTAATACTTTTCAGTTTAAAATTTGTTTTCATCCTGAAGCTCTGGGAGAGTTTTCTGGGCTTTTAATTGTATGCTCTAAACTAATGGCTATATATGTAATGTCCCCATTTTTAGCAGGGTCATTGAATGGATGGTTCCAGGTCATTATTGTGATCCTTGTGGTCTGGTGAGGTGTTTAGAGCGTCATTTGTGTGAACTTACTATTTATAGTAAGTCAATGGATATTTATGATGAGCTCAGATGAGTAAGAGGAGTGAATGATGCTCTCAGTTTTTATTTCTGGCTTCCGGTTTGGGCTCCAAGAATCTCAGAGAGAGTGTCTATTTTTAGTAAGTCACTCCGTCAGGTTCGTTCATCATCTTTTATCACCAGAATCACTCCAGTGCATACAAATTTTGATTCTGATGCTTCTTCAGTTGTTTTCGCAAGACAGGTAAATTATTATTATTATTTAATTAAATTTTCTAAGGTTGTCATTATTGTTGGTATTATATGTTGGGCACCTTAGTGTTATAGCTCGTTGGAATTGGGATGAAAAGTTTTAAATCTTGGGCACAAGAAACATGGACCTTGTGTGTCATAATTTCATGATATTGATGAAATGGTCATTTTTGGAGCCAAATGAGTTATAAATTACATTACTCAATATGTGCCTAAGTATAAAAGTGCTTCAAGTGAAAAGTGTGTGAGAGAAGACACTTTTTAATTATAAAAGCAATAAGCAAGGCATTCATTCATGATCTATTGAATATTTTATAATTTTTATTCTTGAGCCTTGGGCTAGGGTTTCTGAGTTCTTCACTGCTACAATTGTTCTCAGGTAAAAAATTGCAAGATCTCTCTACTGTATTTCTGTGGATAAGGAGAGAATTGGATTTATTTTGGAGATTATTATCTAACGAGTTTGTTGATAATTAATTGGCACACTGAGAGTGCAATTAATTCTGAAATTGATTTTGTCATTGAACTGAGACCTACATTAAGAGGTCGATCTGATTGGAGTTTGCTGAGGAGTGAACTAGAGATTTATTTGTTATTTCTGGGCAGAGAATATAGTGACGTTGGAGTGCTCTCTGCTGCCACACGTGGATATCTTCTGTTCTTGCATGCTGGAGCATCAAATTCAAGAGTAAATGTAGACCACGTGACTAATTTGGGATCATTCATGTGCCTGTAACTGTATTACAGTGAGGAATGTGGATGTTGGTTGGCTTTCATCACAACACCAGATGTCTATATTGGCAAATATCAGGTTTTATTTCATTATTGTATTTGTTGAATAATTAATGAATGCATTTTCCAGAATCTATTAATAATAAATATGCTGGAAATGATTATGACTGTGGATTGAAAATCACAATTTTAAATTGATTATATAAATAAAGGGATACTTTCTTGCAAAGTTATTTTCTGTGGTTGCAAAATCTATCAATTCTCAGCAGAGTGATTCAAGATCATTACAGTGGTATCAGAGCGGTTTCTTACCACCCTGTGGTGTAGGAAATTTATTATTTATGCAGATCTGCTATTATATTTAGAGTGATCAACACTCTCACATATTTTGAGCTATGGATAGATACAGGCGGCTTAGCTCTGAGAGTCAGCACAGTAGTGCAGGAAAATGTAATAAAATAAATACATTAATGGAGAGTATGGAGAGACTTAGGCTTCATTAGCAGAGTATGGCGACAAGACTGTCAGATCTAGAGATAGTAGATAGGGCAGCAAGATATATGGTTTCTACCTTCAGTAGGCTGACATCGAGATCGTAGGGTAGGAGGCTTGAGTTTTCCCCAATAGGTGTTCGAGATGGAGATGTACCAGTATGCATGACACCTACTCATGGATATGATGATAGGAAATCCACACATATACATGTGGACATGTCAGTACCAGTGGTAGACTATAGTACTGATCTTCAGCAGGTTGAGGCTTCTAGAGTTGTTGTTGCAGTTGGTGTAGAGACAGTTGATACAGGAGTTACCTTTGATGGTCTAGATTCTCCCGAGGAGGGAATTGTTATTGGAGATTTATATGTCAGTGGTCGTAGTGTAGCTCCAGAGTGAGAGGAAATACCTCTCTTAGGTGCAATAGGCAAGATCATAGAGCTACCTTGTTGTGGTATTGATGATCAGGGTGTTACAGCTGAGTCAGCAGATGTCAGTTCATGTTCAGGAGTTATTGATTCACATCCTGACATTGATTCATATGTGTAGAGTCAGGAGATAGCAGTTGAGCATCTGTTAGGGGATGTAGATGCAGTGATTATGGACACTTATGATGATATAGGCTGCATGGGATATGAAATTCCTTATCATATATTGGGTGATGACTCTGAGGTGCTTTTGGATGGGTCCCAGGATCAGGACTCATAGGGACTCTATGTTATTGGTGATACTACTAGGGTTTTTGCTTCTTCTTTTGAGGTGTTGGTTGAGGTACCGACGAGTTGTATCACAGTTGCAAATGTGTGCGACGACAGTAGAACACATGGGGCAAGCAGTTTTGATTCAATCTCCTATCACAGTGCAATTAGTGGGACAGAGAGCTTGCATAGGAGGCAGGGCTTACAGAGGCATCATGTGTCTATTCTGGTTGGGGTGTTCCTATGTCAGATGAGTACAGTGATAGTAGTCTTTCCCTAGCTGAGGTTCATGCGCTTCAAGAGGCTATCAGGGTCTTGAAGCATAATTATACACAACTAGTTGCTGACAGGGATTACCTTCTAGAGTGGGGCAGTACCTATTATGAGACATTTTTAGGGAAAGAGGAGGAGGTGGTTGAGCTTACCAAGGAGCTTGAGGCAACTGTGGACTCACTATAGTGTACCTAATTGGCTTTCCAAGAGTCACAGTCACGATTGGAGGAGGTGACCATAGAGTTGGACCATGTTCGGTCCACACCAACCCCAGACCCAGTTCAGTTGCACATTGAGGTGGTTGGTGGTGAGTTTGCTTCTACGGTTGGAGATGTGGGATGTGATGATGTGGCTAACACATCCGTTCGAGTTATGGGTACAATAGGTACAAAGAAGGTGAGGGCATCAGTGGGGATGAGCTCTCATGGTGATTTGCTTCCTATTGCTGGAAGTGAATCTATTACCACATTTCATACAACTGGTGGCAGTAGATAGTTGGCAGTGCCACATTTGCAGGAGGATCAACTATGGGTTGCAGGGGAGCAGGTTGACGCTTCTGTGTATAATTTTTACTGCACTGAGTCATTCATGGAGTATCTACTTGAGAGTGCAGATTTCAAGGGGAGTTTGTATCGAGTATCTAAGGGTACTCTCAATAGAGGCTCTTGCGCTATATGACGTTTGGTGGGGAAGATTGTAGATACCTTAGCTACAATGCTTCCCAACAGGGATTTTGTGGTTGGGTTTGCTGAGAGGGTTGCCCAGGATCCTACCCAGCCTGCAATTAGGCAAATTCAGAGATTGGAGCCATCTCTTGATTCCCAGTTTGGTAGTGATGAGCCATTGATGGAGTTCGGGGCTTTCTATCAGCATTATACTATGAGGTGTGCTCATCATTCTTCTTTCGACCCACAGGCAGAGGATTTGGTTTTTCATCATGGTGGTCTGGCTCCATTTTCATACTAATCATTGTGGGATGGGTTAGTACCATCTTTTGTAGACGGGATCAACAGTTGCAAGTTATATCACTTACAATATCTTCATGCCCAGGTTAGTTTTGTCAATTTTGGATTTGGTGGTAGTGACTCAGGTAGCATTCTCATGTTTCTTTAACTTAGGTAGCCCTCTAACCTTTTTCAATTTACTTATGCTTACCAAGTTATCAAAGTTCACATGACACAACCTCTTATGCCATCACCAAACATCATTGTACTATGCAAACAAACATGTTTCTTCAGATAAATCTAGATAAAATAAGTTACCTTTAGTCTGATCACCACTTCCAACAAGTTCTCCAGTAGAATCATAGATCTTTTCTTTTCTGTGATGGAATTCAACTCTGTAACCAGAAGTGTTCAGCTGTGCAACACTCAGTAAATTGTATTTAAGATCATCAACCCAATACACATTATCACATCTGATTTTTTCAGTCAGGTTAATCAATCCTTTACCTTTGATAAGACATGGTGCATCATTACCAAATTTTACATATCTTCTGTTGCATTGGTTTAGGGTTTCAAACTTATCTTTGTCACCAGTCATATGTGGGAACAACCACTGTCAATGGTCCATCGATCACTTTTACTCATATAAGAGAATAATGTAGTTTTCTCATCATTATCAGAATCTTCTTTCATTGCAACATAAACAACTTCTATATCATTGTCATCAAAATTGTCAGTATCATTGTCAGAAGTTTCTTCAGTAATATAACAAGATTTCTTACCTTTGTCTTTGTAATCCTTATATTTCCTGAAGTCTCAGTCATCCTTTCTATCTTTGCATTCCTTGTATTTGTATTCCTTTCTTTCATCTTTTTCATTCTTATTAGGACATCTAGCAGCTATATGACCAACTTTATTGCATGAAAAACAAATAATAGGAAGTTTACCTCTATATTTTCCTTTTCCTCTGGATAGCCTTTTTG
>MU227754.1:1484649-1499966 GCA_018584345.1 Thuja plicata
GTCACCTTGTTAGAGGATTTATACAAATGACTGTTAGGTCAACCTTGTTAAAGGATTTAACTGATACAATGGTTAGAAAGTAATCAACAGTTATGATCTAATACATACAACTTACTTTGCAAATTCAGATCCAATTACACCTCTGATGTTAACTTATTGGATAGCCTGCATTGTCATTTCAACCTTTTGATCTACTTGGAAATCCATCAAGAAATCACACATGCAACTCTCTGCTTCTGTATTCAGCCTTCTCTACTAGATCATGCCAAACAGTAAATCAACTATGCAAGCCTCTTGCATACACACATGTACTACACATTCAGCAGCCCACTTCAACACACTCAATGAATAACCCCTTGAGGTTATCATATACCTCTCTATCTAGGTCAAATAAATCTTTTGCCGCTTAAACAAAATTGTAGATCTTAGGTTAGGTTAGATCCAACGAATCATTCCATCTTTGCATTACATTTACTTCTCCAAAGTAGTCTCTACTTAAATCTTGAAACCATGCATTAATTATGGTTACCCATACATTAAATGACGTGGATCAATCTTTAATTAACATTGCATATCCCAATAAAATTAACTAAGTCAGCCAGAGATCTCAAATATCATCATTAATTCAATTACTGTAAGTCGGCCAACATCACTGTTTCCACTCGGCAATTTCACTGGTGCTCGGCATTGAACAACTTTGCTCGTCACAAACAACTTTGCTCAGCACATGCAACTTTGCTCAGCACCAGCAATTTTGCTCGACACAAAACAACCAGAAAAACTATCTTTACAAGATAAACAACTAATTACTTTGCCAGAGTGCCAACTGATCAAGTACCCTTTTATTTGCCTTAACTCAACCATTCACTTGGTCTTCTTGTTAAATCTTCTTCATCAATAATGGATATGGTACTCAAATAGATAACAATAGTCTCACCAGTTAAGGTTTGACAGCAATGAAAAAATAACAACTGCTTGCATTGTCACTTTCCAACATATTCTTCTTCATCTCTAAAGTACAAGCATCTGCTTCTGCTTTCTCTAGCATTTTGGCCATGGTTTCCTTCTCCCTTTTGGACCTCTCAAGGTCAATGTCCAACTTAGAAATTTGATCTATTGGAACTTTGTGACTTTGAGTTCATCTATTTCTATTCTTATCACCTTCTTCTTTCCTTTATCTTTAGAACCTGGGTGAACCCACAATAGTGGGTTACACTTTTTTGCCTAAACGGACATTGAAGTCTACATTTTGAAAAAAACTTTCAGATTCAGATGCATATTGTCGTTAAACTATTTGAAATCAGAAGATGAAGTAAACTAGAGCATTTTAGGATTTTATGTCTAGATTCTAAATATATTTTTTTCTTTTTTTTTTTGAATGGTTTGTTTTTTCTCCCACGAAAACTGCTATGTTGTTGAAAACGTCATTTTTAAAAAGTTACATTGACTTCATAGAGTATAACTTTTTTTATAAAATAGATATCAATGAGATTATTTTAAATTTAGTTTTTTAACATCCATACGGAGGGCATGCAATTTTTTTGACGCTTTTATCATGATTATTGCATATTTTAGGAACGTTTTAAGTAGAGTAAACAATAATTTTGACATACCTTGACTTCATAGCTTATAACTTATTGTGTATTTATCAAAATTCAATTATTTTTTTTAATAGAAAGTAGACTTGAAGCTGGAGGGAACTATTATTTTTCCAATTTTTTTTTCTCTTTTCTACTATTTTTCATTGAACATTAAACTTGGAGGTTTATATTAGATAAAAAACCTACATTTGATGCACGTCAAAAAACATAGACCTAATTAATTCAAAAATTGTCAAATCTATATTCGTTAGAAAGCTCATCTAGAGCACTTGTCTGATGCAAAATGACGTCTCTTTATTCTTCTATTTGTGCCTCGCGCTTGAGCCCCGAAGCCCTGAAAACTGCATATTTTTGTTAGCCTTTGCAAATGGCCTCTAATTAGAGGGTTTCAATAGAAACTACTTTCTATCAAAAGTACTTTCTTAGTTTAACATGTGTATGGCTAAAAACCCAAGTAAAATCTTCACTTGTTAGTTTCGATCGAAACTAAGAAAAAAAGGTAGTTTTGATTGAAACTAAGAATGTTTCGATCAAAACAATCAGGTACTTTCTATCGAAAGTACCCGACTAAACCTCCCACCTCGTGGATTTCGTGAGGGATTTCTTCCTCCAAAAAAGAGTAACCCACTATTGTGGGTTCACCCACCTTGATCATCAATATTTTGGTGAGTGAAAGGTCCTTTTTTCATCCTTCTCAAATCCTTGAGCATGACTTGTTTCCTATTGCTTTAACAATTGTTTTCTTGATTTATTTTCCCTGATCTGAGCTTGCCTTTTTTTATTGGCCCTATCTTTCTTCTTTTGTTTTATGATGGCCAATTGTCTTTTGACAAGTTCCTCCTATTCATCAAGCTCTTCTGAGGAAACTTCAGAATCAGTGAAAATATTATCAAATTCATTTTCTTGTTTCTCACTAGGATAATTGTAATCTCCATATGTACCCAATCCTAAGTCTAGAGCTTCTTCATATTATGATGTATTTTCTTCATGAATGGATTGGATTGACTCTTCTCTTTTAGTGTCATCCTCCTGTCTTCTTGAGGATGGATTGTCTTTATTCTTCTTTTCTCTCCAAGACTGCCTAGTCCTAGAAGTAGTTGGAAGTCCACCTTCCAACTCAACTTCAGGATTCCTTATCACTCTAGATCTGGTATTCATATTGGGAAAATGTGTATAAAATAATAAATATTACTTAGCACTGATTTGTAGAGATTTCTTCGAGTCACCACCCAACATAAATTGGGAAAATACACAACAACCTAATATGAAAACTACAATATGGCCAAATAGGACTAAATCTATTCTTCTAAAAGTCAACTCCCTAGTAGAGTCGTCATTTTTTTGGTGTTTGAAAATGTTTTTCCTGTAAAACCAACCAATATACTCTGAGACTAATATTAGGATTGGTTAATTCCAAGTATGAGAGCTCTGCAATGTAGCTTGACCAACTAT
Organism: Thuja plicata; assembly: GCA_018584345.1. NCBI lineage: Eukaryota > Viridiplantae > Streptophyta > Pinopsida > Cupressales > Cupressaceae > Thuja > Thuja plicata. Next base: position 1,487,703 of record MU227754.1, read on the forward strand.
AGGACAAGACTGTCCTCTACTCTTCTAGCTTTGCAAAACCAAGGTGGATACACCTAATCCAGATTGATATTTAACTCTTTTTAGCTCCTTAGAACTTCTGGATTTTAACAATAGATAAGTGGTAGGAAAGTATGAAATGATAACCACTTATTCAGTGACTCAAAACCATAAATACAAATAACTCCATACCAAACAATTCTTAATAATCCTTATATAGACAAACCCAAAGAGTCTATGTCTTATCCAAAGCTAAATTTAATTTGATCCTTGATCAAAACTATGGACTAAAACATATACATAAAGAAATCTTATGCAGTGAACCAGAAGATTCAAAACTCAAGAGGAAAGCAAAAAGGAGAGACTTGAATCATAAATACTGTATTAAGTACAAAGAGACCAATTTCAATTCCAAAATGTTTCAAATCATATACCACTTCAATAAATGCAAAAGACTTGCAACTTTCTGCTTCTATGATAATACTCTCTAGATATACATCTGCTACACTCACTGGAAAATAGTAAAAGGTTTATGCCTTATGCTACTTGCCCAAATTTCCCATCCTCTACTAAATGATGTTGGAAATCCTTTTATAAGCCAAGGAATGCAACAAGCTCTGGATCATTTAGGGTTAGGGATAAAACTCAATCTAATACTTGACATAAATAAATAATATATTTCAATATTAAAAAATTTCTATGATCAACAAGTTGGGCTCATTCTTAAAATATTCTTGTGTAATCTGATTTGATTTTAGCCGCTATCCATCCTTGAAGAACATACCCCGCAGAAGGAATAAGAATGGAATGTCTTCTCTGCATTAAATACCCTGATAAAGTCTTGGCTTTTCAGATCAAAATATCAAAATCTCATCCCTTCAAGAATAAAAAATCTGATCTCGGCGTCTACAATTCTGGAAAAGACCAATCATTAATGGGAAAAAATAGAGACAGAGATAAAAGTTGATTAATAAACTGTCCAAGGCCCTAAAATAATATTCTCTGCTCAAGTGCATTCAAAGCCGCCCAACATTCATTCTCTCAGCATCCAACAGGTGTACAGGAGAAATCATAAAGATCAAATTCTGTTAATTAATGCTCTATAATAAGACATAATCCACTACTTGAAACCCTAAGACAAAGATTTAAATATTTGAAAAGTGGTTAAATGGTCACAGGAGGCGCGGGCTTTAGTATCAACGGTTAAGATCAAGACTTTTCCTTCTTTTAAAACTCAGCTGTAGATCTCTTTTCAGGTTACCTAGGCTCTCCAACAACCCCCTTGGACAGGTGGCAACTTGGCGCAATGCCTTGATCATTAGATATCGAGCATTTTTATTTTAAGGCTTCATGCCAACCACAAGATCCTTTTGAACTTGCCTAAACTTTACTTTATCTCTAGCTTCATCCCTTAACCTACCTTGAACTAGTCTTGAACTCTGGTCAGCCAATTTCCTCTCATCTCCAAGTCGCTGAGCAAATCCCTTGACTCTAGTAATATTCTGAGATTAAGCACATGCCACAAGATTAACGTAAGTACTTAGCAAGATCAATGACCTGTGTTGAATCTCTGCATGATTTTTTACTTGACTATTTCTTTCCAAGATCATGCATCGACCCTTGGATTGAGTCTTCTCTTTTAGTGTCGTCCTCCTATATTCTTGAGGATGGACTGTCTTTTTTATTCTTTTCTCTCCAAGACTACCTAGTCCTAAGAGTAGTTGGAAGTTCACCTTCCAACTCAACTTCAGGATTCCTTTTCACTCTAGATTTGGTATTCATATTGGGAAAATCTGTATAAAATGATAAATATTACTCAACACTGATTTGCAAAGATTTCTTCAAGTCGCCACCCAACATAAATTGGGAAAATACAACACAACCTAATATGAAAAATGCAATATGGCTAAACAGGACTAACTCTGTTCTTCTAAAAGTCAACTCCCCAGTAGAGTCACCATTTTGTTGGTGTTTGAAAATGTTTATGCTATAAAAGCAACCAATATACCCTGAGACTAATATTAGGAATGGTTAATTCCAAGTATGAGATCTCTACGAGGTAACTAGACCAACTATAGGACAAGAATGTCCTATACTCTTCTAGCTCCACAAAACCAAGCCGGGTGCACCTAATCTAGATTGATATTTAACTCTTTTTAACTCCTTAGAACTTCTAGATTTTAACAACAGATAAATGGCAAGAAAGTATGAAATGATAACCACTCATTCAGTGACTATTCTCTACCATGCAGGACCACAACCAACAACCACAAAACTTGAAAGGAATGTAAAAGGTTTTGATGTTTTGATAGGGCAGAGTATATCCAAACCTATTCAGATATGTATCTGTATCATCTTAAAATGGAAGCACTTCCATGTTAAGAATGTTTATCCCTCCTTAGGGGATGTTTTTTACCACCATCACATTGTCCCCTCATTTCTGCATCCTCTCCTACTTCTCTGCCTATTTAGGACCCTGATTGGGCCTCTTCGGGCACCTTCCATCCCAACTGGCATGATTTCTAGGGGTCCTGACCCCCTGGGTCAAGGTCGACCTCGACCTTGACCTAGTTCAAGGATGAATTCAACCTTGACCTGGGTCCCCCTTTCAAATTTGAAAGTCTGTTGGATGTCGGAGGTCATCAAAAATTCATTTCTCGCTTCCGGGTCGACAATTTTGGGTTCAGAAGCGGCAAATATTAAATTATATTCAATATAGGTCCTCTTGTAGGGGCATGGGTCCAATTGGAATTTAATTCTCCTATGTAGGCCTCTCTAGAATATTTTTCCCTAGTTTCATATAAAAGGAAGTTTTATCCTCTCATTTTCTCTAAGTGAGTTCAAGGGAAGCAATATTAAGTCTCTCTATGTGAAATCAAGAAAGAAGTCATCAAGAAAAAAGTTCAAGCACCCATTGTCCTACATGTCTTCAAGCTTTTAAAGTGTTCAATTCTTCCTCTCAAGCATTCAAGTTATCCATTGAAGATCAAGGATTCAAGCTTTCAAGCTTTTGAAGGGATTTGGTGCAAGCACTCAAGATTCATTATTCAAACCCAAGATCTAGCCATCATGGTGGTGTGATCTTTCTTCAAGATACTTTGTGCATCCTCAATTTATTTTCATTCTCTCTTCAATGTGGATTCCAAGCATTCAATCATGGAGGTTTATGGTTTCTAATTGAGTCCAAGCTTCCATATTTACATACTTGTTTACATTCAAAATACAATTGCATATCTATTTGAATATCATAGCTTCATTATTAGATTAACTTTTACTACTTGCTAGCATTCTTTATTTCAATTATTGATTTCAAAGTTACTTCCTAAATTAGGGTTTGACTAAGGCAAACCCCTCCCCCAACAAACAACCATTTTTCTTGTAGGTACAGGTTCATAACATCATATCAGGACAGAGATTCAGATACCCTTTTTAGCAAACTTTCAAAATCTAAAAGAAGAATTTCAGTCTGAGACTTTTTAGGTCGATTGTGAGCTAGGGTACAATTAGAAATACTGGAAAATGGTGACATTGACTTGAGGGTACAAATCAGAACTGTCTTAGAACAGAAAAATATTTCTGGGTTTTGTCCGTCTCTGCGTTTCTATTCCAGATTCGATCTCATATTTTCCAGAAACTCAACACATGCTTCAAAAACTGACATTTTTCAGATCTGCTATGATGTGAGGTTGGTATTTTACTCCATTAATCTTTGTTTCCAATTTCAATACAATCTTCAAATACATCCAATACAATTAAATATAAAGGATTAAATTATGGCATTGGTCTCTTTTACATATGAACATCTATTTTGCAAATTCTATCTAGGAGATCAATATCACACCCATTTTCTTCTTTACATTTTGGTGAACCCACGATAGTCAACTCTTTCTTTTTGGTGTTAGATTTGCATTTTATGTTAGATCTTACATGCATTTAAAAATAGATTTCATTTATGCTCTTGCATTTATATATCAAAAATAAAAATCACAAATTTCTTTAAAAATACAAAAACATTTACATGCTTGTAATTTTTTTGTGTGTTCAACATGCATGACTCTTATTTTTAATATTTTGATGAAGATTTTACTGTACAAGAGGATAGATCCCTTAATGAGGTACATGGAAGTGAGGATGAAATTTTTTCAAATGAGATCCTCATTGATCCTATTCCTATTTTATCTTCCTCTACAACCTCTTCAATTGACCTTTACCATAGGATCTGTGCATGGTTACCTTCATGTTCCATTATTTGCAACATTGATACACCTAGAAAGACTTCATTTAGTGTGTGTGATGTTTCTTTTTCCTCTCTTGTATTACCTTGTAAGGATATATTAGAGAAAGAAGATGACTTTAATCTTTCCCTCCATGGAGATGAGTTAAGGATTGATGTTAATTCTTCTCCTAATATATGTCTTTTCTATGAGCCTCCTTAAGAATATAATTCTTTCCCCTTTAGGGATCAGGCTTTAGGTGCTCCTACAATGTACTTTATTGATAGGGATGATAATCCTCCTATTTGGGATGAACCTTTGGATTTGGATGTTGATTACTCTCTTCCTCATGAAGCCATTATGGGTGATTCTACCTTTTGGGGTGAACCCTTGGATAAAGACATTGATTTATCTCCTCATTGTGAAGATTCTTTGATACAAGAGGGTGATTTATTAATGGATGACATATTCAGACATGATGATGACTCTTTTTCTAAAACACACTCCCCTTATATGGAGATTTTAGAGAACATTATTGATGCATTACCTCTAATTGGGATTCCTTCTAGTGATGAGGCATTAGCGGAAAATGATATGAATTCCCTTAATGCTCCCCCTCTTAGTGATGATCCTATGGAGAATCAAGCTCCTACCCCATCTTCTCCTAGGATGTATTCCTTTATTTTTCCTTCTTGTGAATCTATCAAACATACTAATGATGATATAGTGACTACTGAAGCTCAATTGACTTCTTTTCATATGGCTTCTTGTTATGGTCCTGGTAATCATTTACTAGTTAAACAAGGATTCCATAGTCAAGGATGTGCTAAGCATAAACAGGGAAATCAAATGCCCTTACAGAATGGGGGGCATGAGCATTCTTATGGATTGGGATTTAATCCTCAACAACATAGCAATGTTACCAACATCTCAAATAACACTTTAAAACATGATGAACCTATGAAGGAATTTGACCAAGAAGTTCTTTTGCCTAAATTCCTTCGTACTAAGATGATTACTAGACCTAAATGCAAAAAGAAACGTAGTCCATACTTGAAGACTCTTCCTTTTTTCTATCATAGATTTCATGATCACTCTACTAATGAATGTCAAGCTTTATGTTATAAAATTAGGCATCTCATTGATAGTAAAAGTATTTATATATCATGTGGCAATGAGTTATATTCCAATCCTATTTTCTCTAAATAACATTTATGTTCCTATTATGGAAATCCACATTATAGAAACAATGTTAGCCTAATCTTTGGGGGCTCGTTGTCTTGCATAGGATTGTGAGAAATATAATAGGTCCCATTTCATCCTTGTCCCTATGCTTGGGGATCAAGGATGTCATCTCCTTCTTTTCTGTCTTTCTGGGATTTACTTTTCCCTTGGTTAAGCAATATCTATCTATTATGTGATATCCAATCATACATGAAAATTTTGGTTTGCATTGAGGATCTATGTCCTTAATCATAACCTAGTTCTTTGTTTGACATTGTGTTTCCATGGTTGATAAATCTCTCACCTTGGAAACTAAATCGTGTGTTATCCCTCACAAGGGTTACTTTTTACTTCTTGCATGATATCTCTTTGCATTTGTCCCTTCCATGGCCTCATAGGAGTTGTGACCCTCTTGGCTTGGACTGGGTGTTGTGTATGAATATTGTCTTGATTTTGAAGAAGGCTTTATCCTTGTTCTTTTCTTTCCTTAACATGTCAAAATAGTGTGTACTTTTCCATCTTAAGGAGGGGGTCATATATACGGCCTCCCTCGTTCTATATTATGCATTTTTTCTAACCTTTTATTTTGCAGCATGCTAAATCCTCTGAAGGTAACGCACATAAGTTGCTAAATCCTGAAGAGATACGCATTCAATTACAATTCAATATGCTAAATCCTTGGAAGGTAACACACATAAGTTGCTAAATCCTGAAGAGACACATTTTTTATTTTTTATTTTTGCTAAATCTTCAAAAAGTAATGCACATAAGTTGCTAAATCCTGAAGAGATACGCATTTTAAATTTTACAATATGATAAATCCTTGGAAGGTAACACACATAAGTTGCTAAATCCTGAAACATTTTATATTTCCATAGTGATACAAGAATGTGGATCTATGGATATTTCAAAAGCTGTCAGAAGACGCATTACAATTACAAAGCATAGTTTATGGGTGAACCTGTTGGGATCTCCCTGCTTGGTGATTCATGGTAAGGTGGGCATCTTACTAGGTGAGGTAATCACTATCTCTTTTCTCTCTTTCACTTTCATGTTAGTAGGATTAGATCATAAAGCTATGTATCTGTAGTGTTGCTCTTGTCTTACTTATGTAATCATGTATGTTTTCTATGATTGATTGCTCTTTACTTCCATATCTGTATGCATGTATGTTGAGTTAGAATCCTTGGTCTGGGGGCTCATGTCCTTGACTTAGAGATGTTCTACCTCTTTGCCATCCACCAGAGTCTTTTTTCTAACTTTACCGCAAGGATGTTTAATTTCCATACTTTCGCTAAAGTGGGGGCTTAATGTATCATCTTAAAATAGAAGCACTTCCATGTTAAGAATTTTTATCCCTCTTTAGGGGATGTTTTGACCACCATCACATTATCCCCTCATTTATACATCCTCTCCTACTTCTCCACCTGTTTATGACCCTGATTGGGCCTCTCTAGGCAACTTCCATCCCAACTGGCATGATTTCTAGGGGTCCTGACCCCCTGGGTCAAGGTCCACCTCGGCCTTGACCTAGGTCAAGATAAACCTTGACCTCAACCTCAACCTCAACCTAGGTCAAGGAAGACCTTGACCTTGACCTGGGTCCCCCTTTCAAATTTGAAATTTTGTTGGCTGCCGAAAGTCATAAAAAATTCATTTCCCGCTTTCAGGTCAGCTGTTTTGGGTTCTGAAGCGACAAATCTTAAATTATATTTGATATAGGTCCTCTTCTAGGGAAATGGGTCCAATTGAAATTTAGTTATCCTATGTAGGCCTCTCTAGAATATTATGCCCTAGTTTCATATAAAAGGAAGTTTTCTCCTCTCATTTTCTCTAAGCGAGTTTAAGGGAAGCAATATTAAGTCTCTCTATGTGAAATCAAGAAAGAAGTCATCAAGAAAAAAGTTCAAGCACCCATTGTCCTACATGTTTTCAAGCTTTCAAAGTGTTCAAGTCTTCCTCTCAATCAGTCAATTTCTCCATTGAAGATCAAGGATTCAAGATTTCAAGCCTTTGAAGGGATTTGGTGCAAGCACTCAAGATTCATCATTCAAACCCTAGATCTAGCCATCATGGTTTTTCTTCAAGATCCTTTGTGTATCATCAAGTTCTTTTTATTCTCTCTTCAATGTGGATTCCAAGCATTCAATAATGGAGGTTTATGGTTTCTAATTGAGTCCAAGCTTCCATATTTACATACTTTTTTACATTCAAAATACAATTGCATATCTATTTGAATATCATAGCTTCATTATTAGATTTACTTCTACTACTTGCTAGCATTCTTTATTTCAATTATTGATTTCAAGGTTAATTCCTAAATCAAGGTTTAACTAAGGCAAACCCCCCAACAAACAACTATTTTTCTTGCAGGTATAGATTCAGAACAGCAGATCGGGATGGAGATTCAGATACCCTTTTCAGCAAACTTCTAGGATTTGAAAGCAGAATTTTAGTTTGAGACTTTTTAGGTTGATTGTGACCTAGGGCACAATTAGAAATACTGGCAAATGGTGACATTGACTTGAGGGTACAAATTGGAACTGTCTTAGAACAGAAAAAGATTTCTAGGTTTTTTCTGTCTCTGCGTTTCTGTTCCAGATTGGGTCTCAAATTTTTTAGAAACTCAACATAGGATTTAGAAAATGACATTTTCAGATCTGCTATGATGTGAGGTTGGTATTTTACTCCATTAATCTTTGTTTCCAATTTCAATACAATCTTCAAATACATCCAATACAATTAAATATAAAGGATTAAATTATGGCATTGGTCTCTTTTACATATGAACATCTATTTTGCAAATTCTATCTAGGAGATCAATATCACACCCATTTTCTTCTTTACAGTATCAAAATAGAAGATACTAATTCTTGATCAGTGCTTTATCCATTGGGCAATGATTCTAGATCAGATACATGATAGAGAAAATTACTATTGTCAAGGAGTCAAAACCATAAATACAGATAACTCTAGACCAAACACTTCTTAATAATCCTTATATAGACAAACCCAAAGAGTCTATGTCTTATCCAAAGCTGACTTTAATTTGATCCTTGATAAAAACTATGGACTAAAACATATACATAAAGAAATCTTATGCAGTGAACCAGAAGATTCAAAACTCAAGAGGCAAGCAAAAAGGAGAGACTTGAATCAGAAATATTGTATTAAGTACAAAGAGACCAATTTCAATTCCAAAATGTTTCAAATTATAGACCACTTCAATAAGTGAAAAAGACTTGCAACTTTTTTCTTCTATGATAATACTCTCTAGATATACATCTTCTACGCTCACTGGAAAATAGTAAAGGTTTATGCCTTATGCTACTTGCCCAAAATTCTCAACCTCTACTAAATGATCTTGGAAATCCTTTTATAAGCCAAGGAATACAACAAGCTCCAGATCATTTAGGGTTAGGAATAAAAATCAATCTAATACTTGATAGAAATAAATAATATATTTCAGTAATAAACAATTTCGGTGATCAACAAGTTGGGCTCATTATTAAAATCTTCTTGTGTAATCTGATTTGATTTTAGCCGCCATCCATCCTTGAAGAACATACCCCGCAGAAGGAATAAGAATGGAATATCTTGTCTGCATTAAATACCCTGATAAATTCTTAGTTTTTCAGATCAAAATATCAAAAGCTTAGTCCTTCAAGAATAAAAAAATCTGATCTCGACCTCTACAATTCTGGAAAAGACCAGTCATTAATGGGAAAAAATAGAGACAGGGATAAAACATGATTAATAAACTGTGTAGGGCCCTAAAATAATATTCTCTGCTTAATTACATTCAAAGCCACCCACCATTCATTCTCTTAGTATCCAACAGGTGTATAGGAGAAATCATAAAGATCAAATTCTGCCAATTAATGCTATGTAATAAGACATAATCCACTGCTTGAAACCCTAAGACAAAGATGATGACGTGTAACTGATTAAATGTTTGATAATGCTAAATTGAAGATTATGCAAGGCATTAAATCAGTTAATATATTGTATTGTCATTGATGTTAACTTGATATCATCTATACGGTCATGTACATAATGCCAAAGACTTCAAAGAACCAAAGGAACCAAGGTTATGCTTTCAACAATACATAAAATTCATGTATTCACTAAGTGACAAACAACACCAATGAAGTGCACACTGATGGACAGAACAAAGATGAAGAGTCACAGTGATACCCGATAATCAGAAAAACAGTGTTTCCCGATGAAGCAAAACCACAGAGTGCCCGATGAGCAAAGTCAGAAGGTTGCCCGACGAGTAAATTTCCAATGATGCCCGACGGACGGAGATCACGAAGATAACTCAAATCTCGCCAATGGAACAGTCAGTTGTCATTGACAACTAACTACAGTGGTGACCGATAGAATAGAGAGTTCAGAAAATGACAAAATATCTAGCTGGCAGAGCTAAATAAAGACTTAACTGGTTGTCTACTTTGTTTTATTTGACCAGAGTTAAGTGATTGATTTAAATCTGATTTGTACAGTTGGCAAGAAGATATCTATGAGACAAATCAGGGTTATGCTTTAAATCTGATTGGCTGGATTGTTTATCACGCCAAGAATCAAGAACCAAGAAACATTGAATATTATGTCTATATAAGAGACAAGATTAAATCATTTTCGAATGGGATTAAGGAGAGAGAATAGAAAAAGGATGTTGAAGAGAAACTGATGAAGAACAACTTCAAGCAGTACTGATCAAACAAGCTGAAGGAGAGCTATAGAATTCTGCAGACATCGACGAACAGTGAGCACAACATCACAGAGCAGAAAGTATTGAGCACAAGGATTGAATTGATACATTGGTCATAAAGGTAATGTACTTAAATAGATCTAAAAATCTGCAATTCAAGTTGCAATATGAATAGGTCATAGTGTTTCAGTTTAACCATTGAAGCATCAAGTCTCTTAACCAAGCAGGACTTAACAGTCTTCTATATATTGAGGTACATCTCAAGGAGTGCCAAAAAGGTTGATTCATGAAAGTAGCATTGGACTTGCCCGATACCTATTGACAGTCTAAGAAGGAGGCTGATTCAAGGATGATAGCAATAGATGCCCGATACTAAGTGACAACCTCTATGTATAAAATCCTCTAACAAGGTCGCACTTAATAGTGTGTTTGTAACCTTTAACAGGGTTGACTCCTAACAGGGCTCACTTTAGAAGAGTGAAAATTTGGGGTACCGGTCCCAATGGTTTTTCCCTTAATAGGGTTTCCAAGTTAAAAATTCATGTGTTATGTGTGTATGATTCATTTCTTTAGTGTCTTGCATCTTGCATAGCTAACTCTGGATTAATCAGTATGTTCTTCTTATTTACTGAGTTTTGGTAAATAGTTATACTACTTATTGGTAATCAAGAAAGAATAAGGATTGACAAAGAAAACCGACAGACAGTTAATCATTATTAGTATTTCATGGCATAGATCTTGTAGGGACTTAATAATATGAGATTTATTGATTGGTGGTTAAGTTTGAAGGATAAATTTGAGGCCACTGATTCACCCCCCCCTCTTAGTTATTACTAAAAATTGGTATCAGAGTTTGTGTGCTTAGAAAGGAAGGTTTCAAGACCTAAGTCAAGATCACAAGATGTGCCCAAGTTAAACAAAGACAACTTTGCTTCATGGTAAAGTAGGATAAGACTCCACTTATCAGGTATTGGTAACGACGTTACTCAATTCCTAGATACTGAATATGTGTTTCCCACATGAACATTAACAGTAGATCAATTGAGATAGAAGAATGAGCACAACTGCATGGTCATAGAGCTTTCTTCCTCACTCTCTGATGCTGAATTTGACGATGTCAAAGATTACAAAACTGCAAAGAAGATGTGGGACAAACTAAAGCTTGTACATGGAGGTGATACAAATATTATGAGAGCCAAGGTAGAAAGCCTTAGAGGAAAGTTTGATGATCTCAGAAGGAAAGAAGGAGAAAACATCACACTGTACAACATAAGAATCAAAGTAGTCAATGCTATACGAGGAGTTGGAGGTAAACTTGAAGAGGAGACAGTGGTAAGAAAAATCTTAAGAACCTTACTGCCTGTATATGCTATTAGAGTTTCTGTCATTCAAGAAATGAGAGCAGTAGCAAAAAATACAGTTACTCTTGATAGTTTAATTGGTAGACTGATTTCATTTGAGATGAATAACTTTGATAATAGTGTCTTACCAAACTTAGAGTCTGCATTTAAATCTTCTATGAGAATAAGCAATAGACTCACATCCAGAAGAGATAGTGAAAGTGAAAGTGAAGAAGAAGAAGAAGATCTAGATGAAATAGAAGCACTTATGGCTAGAAGAATGTAGAGAGGCAAAGGTAAATATAAAGACAAGTTACCACTTGTATGCTTTAATTGTAAAGAGATTGGACACTTTGCTGCAAGATGCCCTAATAGAAGAAAAGATGACAGAGTTAATGATAGATCTTTTCAGAAGAAATCTGACAGAGGTGATAACAAAGATTACAAAAGTTACCGATAATCAGAAAGAAGAGATAACCAAGACTACAAGGACAAACGCAAGAAAGCCAGCTACCTAGCTTCTTGCAAAGATGAAGATACTGACGCCGAACCTGATGAAGACATCAAGATGGTGTTTGTGGCTATGAAAGATGATACAGATGAAGATGAAAGGTATGTAGAAACTGCACTCATATCTAAGGTTATCAAGAATGACATCTGGATTATAGATAGTGGCTGCACTCACCACATGACCGGTGACAAAGAAAAGTTTAACACTTTTGAGTATTATAATGGTGGTACAGTAAGAATGGGTAATGATACACCTTGTCCG
>MU227754.1:1501938-1530493 GCA_018584345.1 Thuja plicata
ATAAAGCCTTGTATGGATTGAAACAAGCTCCTAGAGCCTGGTATGAATGACTTCATTCCTATCTTATAAGTATTGGATTTTTAAGGACTAGTGAAAACAATAATCTTTATTTGAAGGAAGATACTGAAGCTAACACTTTGATTGTTGAAATATTTGTTGATGACATCATATTTGGAGGCAATGACATGCTATGCATTCATTTTCTAATGAGATGAGAAAAGAGTTTGAGATGTCTATGTTTGGAGAGATCAAGCTCTTTCTTGGTCTACAGATCATACAACAATGTGAAGGTATTTTCATTACATAGTCCAAATACATTAAGAGGTCCTGAAAATATTCAAGATGGAAGATTCCAAACCAGTTGGAACACCAATGGCTACTGATTGTAAGTTAACAAAGGAGGACAAGACACCAAAGGTAAATCAGACTTTGTACAGATCAATGGTAGGAAAACTCATGTATGTTGTCCACACTAGACCAGATATTGCATATGCAGTAGGAATAGTTGCAATATTTTCTGCTAACCCCAGAGAATCACATATGACTGTTGTAAAAAGAATTCTAAGATATTTGAAGAATACCAAGGAATATGGCTTATGGTATAAAAGAGAAGGAAAATTTGAACTTAAGGTGTTTACTGATGCTGATTGGACTGGAAACATTGATGACAGAAAGAGCACAACTGGAGGAACATTCTTTATGGGTGACAGACTTGTCACATGGATTAGCAAGAAGCAAGGATGCATCTCTCAGTCTACTGCAGAAGCAAAGTATGTTGTTGATGCTGCAAATTGCTCAAATATTGCATGGATCCAATAGTTACTTGAAGGTATGCATATGAAGATCCTAGAACTAGTGATTATCTATTGTGATAATACCAGCGCAATAAACATTTCCAAGAATCCAGTCATGCATGCTAAGACTAAACACATTGCCATCAAGTATCATTATTTGAGAGAACAAGTTCAAGAAAAAGAGGTGATACTTGAGTATGTGCAATCCAAAGAACAATTAGCTGATATCTTCACCAAGCCACTGCCCAAGGATACATTTGCATACTTGAGGAAAAGATTAGGGGTCAAACCCTTGTCTACTAGTCAGTAAAATGACTAGAAGGTTGCATCAGCCTACATATTATCAGAATATCATTCATGTTGATGCAAGCAAAAAGATGAACTTCAAAGCTACATCTATATACAGACAGGTATATATCATCACCGAGCACCCAAAAATTTCATGTATTGCTGATGGATAAGAGAAATTCAAGGAATATATTATGGATGGAGATAAAAGATCGCTTGACATTAATGTCAGATATCTGTAAGATACTTGTTTGGCATTGTTGTCAAAGGGAGAGAGATTATCCATATTATCACATTCTTCAGAAAAGGGAGAAAGATTATCCATTATCACATTACTCCAACAGGGAGAGATTATATCCTTAGGAAGAGAAATTGTATGGAAAGATTATACAAAGGGAGAGTTGCTGACAAGAGAAAAAGACATCAAAAGAGAAGAACCATTAAGAGAGAGAAATTGACACAAGGAGAGAACACAACACATCAGAAGAAGAAAGATAAAGAGCTGCAAGAATCAAATTTAAGCTAAAATAGAGCTTACCGATGGTCAGACATTTTTTATTGGTTATCACAACAAAATGATTGGTAGTTTGATGAATCTCAACTGTTGTATTTTATATTACATTATAAACAGTATAGTGTGATAATATAGTATGTTGCCATCAATGCCAAAGGGAGAGATTGATGACATGTAATTGATTAAATGTTTGATAATGTTAAGATGAAGATAATGCAAGGCATTAAATTAGTTAATGTATTGTATTGTCATTGATGTCAACTTGATATCATCTATAAGGTCATGTACATAATGCCAAAGACTTTAGAGAACCAAAGGAACCAAGATTATACTTTCAGTAATATATAAAAGTCATGTATTCACTAAGTGACAAACAACACTGACAAAGTGCACACTGACGGACATAACAAAGATGAAGAGTCACGGTGATACCCAATGATCAGAAGAACAATGTTTCCCGACGAAGCAAAACCACAAAGTGCCCAATGAGCAAAGTCAAAAGGTTGCCCGATGAGTAAATTTCCAATGATGCCCGACGGATGGAGATCACAAAGCTAACTGGAGTCTCGCCGACGGAACAGTCAGTTGTCATCGACGACTAACTGCAGTGGTGACCGACAGAACAGAGAGTTCAGAAAATGAAAAAATATCTAGCTGGCAGAGCTAAATAAAGACTTAACTGGTTGTCTACTTTGTTTTATTCGACCACAGATAAGTGATTGATTTAAAGGTGATTTGTATAGTTGGCAAGAAGATATCTACAAGACAAATCATGAGTTATGCTTTAAATCTGATTGGCTAGATTGTTTATCACGTCAAGAATCAAGAACCAAGAAATATTGAATATTATGTCTATATAAGAGACAAGCTTAATTCATTTTTGAATGGGATTAAGGGGAGAGAATAGAAAGAGGATGTTGAAGAGAAACTGATGAAGAACAACTTCATGCAATACTGATCAAACAAGCTGAAGGAGAGCTAAAGAATTATGCAGACATCAACGAACATTGAGCACAACATCACAGAGTAGAAATTATGGAGCACAAGGATTGAATCGATACATTGGCCAGAGAGGTAATGTACTTAAATAGATCTAAAAATCTGCAATTCAAGTTGCAATATGAATAGGTCATAGTGTTTCAGTTTAACCATTGAAGCATCAAGTCTCTTAACTGAGCAGGACTTAACAGTCTTCTATATATTGAGGTACATCTCAAGGAGTGTCAAAAAGGTTGATTCATGAAAGTAGCATTGGACTTGCCCGATACCTATTGACAGTCTAAGAAGGAGGCTGATTCAAGGATGGTAGCAATAGATTCCCGATACTAAGTGACAACCTCTATGTATAAAATCCTCTAACAAGGTTGCACTTAATAGTGTATTTGTAACCTTTAACAGGGTTGGCTCCTAACAGGGCTCACTTCAGAAGAGTGAAAATTTGGGGTACCGGTCCTAGTGGGTTTTCCCTTAATAGGGTTTCCATGTTAAAAATTCATGTGTTATGTGTGCATGATTCATTTCTTTATTGTCTTGCATCTTACATAGCTAACTCTGGATTGATCGGTATACTCTGCTTATTTACTGAGTTTCGGTAAATAGTTATACTGCTTATCGATAATCAAGAAAGAATAAGGATTGACAAAGAAAACTGACATACAGTTAATCATTATTAGTATTTCATGGCATACATCTTGTAGGGACTTAATAATATGAGATTTATTGATTGGTGGTTAAGTTTGAAGGATAAATTTGAGGCCACTGATTCACCTCCCCTCTAAGTTATTACTAACAAAAGATTTAAATATTTGAAAAGCAGTTAAACGGTCACAAGCGACGTGAGCTTTAGTATCAACGGTTAAGATCAAGACTTTTCCTTTTTTTAAAACTCTACCGTAGATCTCTTTTCAGGTTACCTGGGCTCTCCAATGACCTCCTTGGACAGGTGATAGCTTGGCACAATTCCTTGATCATTAGATATTGAGCATTTTTCTTTTAAGGCTTCACGCCAACCACACGATCCTTTTGAACTTGCCTGAACTTTACTTTATCTTTGACTTCGACCCTTAACTTGCCTTGAACTAGTCTGGAACTCTGGTCAGCCAATTTCCTCTTATCTCCAAGTCGTTGAACAAATCCCTTGAATCTGGTAATATTCTGAGATTAAGCGCACGCCACAAGATTAAGGAAAGTACTTAGCTAGATCAATGGCCTGCGCTGAATCTCTGCATGATTTTGTACTTGACTATTTCTTTTCGAGATCACGCGCCAGCCCTAAGATCAACATTACATGGACGGTTCAGATTTGATCTTGGATAATCCATATTTTCTTAACTTGAGTCAGCCATCAATCTAGAGATCATGCAACTGAAGGAAATTCATAACCCTGGCCAGTCAACCTTAACTCGAGTCAAATCTGGATGTTGAGTCGCTAAATAAACTTAACTAGCCTTGACTGAACCCTAGTCAGATTTTGAGATTGCGCGACTGAAGGAATCTCGAGGTCTCTGAAACATTCTCGAACCCTTGAGTTTACTTGGAGACTATACGCCAGCCACAGGATCTAAACAAGATCGACGATGCACGTGAAATCTGTTAGAGTAATAGTCTATCGGGTTATTAATTAAATCATTATGATCTAATTACTAACTCACCTATTCACTCTAGTTTGCTTTAGCTAACCTTAGGGTTTCCCTTTTAGGGTTTCATGATTCCTTTATAAGGATTCACCTCTTTTGTTTTAGTAAGGAGATTATATTTTGTATTCAGTTTGTTGATAATAGAAGATTATTCTTTCAACATGGATATCATGTCTGGCTTTTTGGCCGCCATAGCTTCTCTTCTCTTCTATCTTTGCTTCTTCATGTGACAGGCGTGCATACAGGTGTTCTTGAGAGAATAGGGTATTTCCTATTTCTAACATGGTATCAGAGCCATCCTGCAGCTGGCTGTTCGTGTTTTATTAAGCATACCAGACACAGAGGGTTTCAAAGGTTTTTTAGTGTTTTTTGTGGTGTTTCAAGGGCAGGCTTTGGTTATGGTCACTTTGGGCTCAAACAGACATTGCCATTGAGCTCAGAGCAGCCCAAAACCCCAGAAACGACATAAAATTTGTCCATTTTGGACTACTAGACTCTGAGGCAAATTTTTTTTGGTTTCTAGTGCCGTACGGGCACGGAAACCGAGAAAAATTAAAAAAAAAGCAAACATTTTTTATGGTTTTTTGTGCGCGGGCAGTGATTTTTAAAAGGCGCCACCGCACCACCGGGGCTCGACCCCCGCCGGCAGCGCCTCTCATAGTTCTGCGAGCTTCGCCGCTCCCCCACTCCGTGGCCACCTCAGCCCGCCGCCCCTGGTGCCCTCCGCTCCCCGCGCTGTCCTCCACGGCTCCCGCCGCCCGGTGCCCTCCGCTCCTCACGCCGTCCTCTGCGGCTCCCGCCGCCCGACGCCCTTCGTGGCCCCCGCCGCCCGGCCTCCGCTCCGCCAGGCCTCCGCCCGGTCACCGCTCCGCTGGTGGCGGGTTGTTTGTTAGCCCCCACGGGCATTTAAGCACGGCGGCTGGTCATATGCCAGACCAGGGGCTTCGGCCCAGCCCCCTGTGCGCGCCATGCGCCCGGGGGCCCACTTTTTTTAGCCCTAGGGGCTTAAACCCAATTTTGAGGCCTTTCTGACCCTCCTCGACTGTTTTTGCTCTATCTTGAGCATACGGGGGTCTTTTTCTGACTTTCATATACCGTCGGAAAGCTCTTTTCGAGCACTTTCCGATGATGGAGGTTAGGCTTTTGGGTTCTGTTATTTTGACAACATTTTTTTTCTGTTGAAGTCTGATGTTTGTTTTTGCCTTCCGGGAGCCATATCTTGCTCATCCGGAATCTTTTTTTGGAAAACCAGATATCGTCGGAAAGCTGGTTCAGTGAACTATTTAGTTGTAGGGGTATTTTTTCTAGATTTTTCTCTAGGTTATCTCTCCTCTAAGTTTGGCATTTTTTGCACTCTGGCGGATTGCTTGGGTTCTACAGGTCCTGGGATCTCCTCTTCTGATTTTCTAGCTCACTCTTCTTTCTGACTTCTGAGCTTATTGCTTCTCTTCTGTTGCATCTTTGTTCTGTAAATGCACTGAGATAAAGTGCCTACTTTTGTATATCTGGGATCTTGTACACCTTGTGTATTTTTTTACTTGCACTCAGTTATAAAGTGCCATGGGGGGTTATGATGTTATGCCGTTTTAGGCTCATCCACCTTTGTCAAGTGAGTGTACCTTCCATGACTTTAGCCCATGATGTGTGTCGGTGACACCGCCCTTTATCCTGCATTTGTACTTCTGTTGCACTGTTGGTATTCTTGGTTCTGCTTTCTGCAGATGTTTCTGGCATTGCATTTCAGTGTTCCTGTCACCTCTCCCGGTTCAGCATTATGGGGGGGTTCACCTGTTGGTTCTATTGCTTCCTGGTTTGATTGATTAGCTCTTCAGACATTGTCTTCTCTACCTGGTCATGCACTTCAGTGGGGGTTCCAACAGTCTCTTCTGATAGAGTTTACAGCTATATGCTTCGGAGATGCTTCTTGCTCCTTCTTGTTCCTTTCTTTGGGACATCTTTTCCCTAGATTGGAGGCTTAGTTTCCTTCATCTAGTTTATTTCTTGTACTTGGGTACCTGATCAAGCCTTGTTACCGGGACCCTTCTTTCCTGCTTTTTGCAGTAGTTTCCTAGGTTTTGCTTCTCCCTAAGCTTATCTTCAGGGGGGTGTTAGAGTAATAGTCTATCGGGTTATTAATTAAATCATTATGATCTAATTGCTAACTCACCTATTCACTCTAGTTTGCTTTAGCTAACCTTAGGGTTTCCCTTTTAGGGTTTCGTGATTCCTTTATAAGGATTCACCTCTTTTGTTTTAGTAAGGAGATTGTATTTTGTATTCAGTTTGTTGATAATAGAAGATTATTCTTTCAACATGGATATCATGTCTCTGGCTTTTTGGCCGCCATAGCTTCTCTTCTCTTCTGTCTTTGCTTCTTCATGTGACAAGCGTGCATGTAGGTGTTCTTGGGAGAATAGGGCATTTCCTATTTCTAACAAAATCTTTGAGCAATTCTGTACTTCATCATTTTATTTTGAGATTACATGCCAACCCCAGATCTTGAACTGCATCAACGACCATGATCCTTTTCTGTACAAACTCGACTAGAACTTAGACTTATCTTTCTTAACCACGATCAAATTTGGAGATTCAGCGACTAAAGAAAATGCCTAGTCGCTAGATAATTTCCTGAACCATGAGTTTGTTTTGAGATCTCACGCCAAGCACACGATCAGAAACATATAAACGGTGCGTGTTTAATCTCAAAATAAAACTGTACTCGCCCAATTCCTTCCGAGATTACATGCCAACCATGAGATCAAATGAAGATCAATGGTTCTCGTATAATCTCGAGATATTTCACTTAACCCTAGGTGCATTCAGAGATTCCGCGAGTGAGTAAAAAAAACAAACCATCTCTTGACCTCGGTTAAATTAGGAGATTCCGCAACCAACTGAGACTCTGAATCGCTGAATGAAATACATGACTCATGGTTTACTTTGAGATCACGCGCCATCCACATGATTAGATCAAGGATAGAACAAGATCAACGACCCACGTTAAGTCTCGAAACAAAAAGAACATATTTCAAATCATTCGGAGACTAGGAGATAAAGAACCGTGCTAAGTCACTAGAAGAAAAGGAATATTTGGTTTTCATTATGCGACTAAGAGATAGACTTAACAACGAAAAAGCGCATATGGGATATTGAGACTTTAAGTGGCTTGAAAAGTAACACAAATTTAGAACAAGTCCATGAAGGGTTTAGGGCTTTTTGCTCAATGGCTATAAATTTGAAACTAGGGTTTAATACTTTGCAATACATAGCCGGATTTTCTCATCATTTAAAACTGATTTTTCACAGAGACTTAGGGTTTTAGACCAGAGACCTAAACAAATTGCAGTAGCATGGAAAGAATACATGAAACCTAGCAAATTTTTTGCAAGTGCTAACAGATCCCACAACATTTATCATCACTACGTAAAAGCTAGAACAATAACTATAAGCAGTTTAGTTACAAATGAAGACGATAAAAAAAATCAATAAAATTTGATGTACCATCTAAGATCAATGGGTGCACAAAAACTATATTGACTACTCGTGCTCTTCCCCTAGTGGGCTAATAATTGTCCATTGACATATCTAGTAACTAGAAAAAAATATGTTGGTACCAATAGCGCAAAATTATTGGGCTATTTGTGCATAAGTATTGGATCAATTGTGCAAATTTTGTGGAGGACATCAACTCAAAATGACCACTTTTTGACCCTTGTGTACATAACAAATCCCATAACATTTTTTGTAACTACCCAGAAGCCATAACAATAACTATGAACATTTCAGTTAGAGACGAAGACATCAATTTTTTTTTTGTCAAGATCAAATGTACAACTTAAGAACTTAGAGTGCAAAATTAATTATAATACCTAATAATACTTTATCCTATATTAATCCTCATTAAAAATAAAAAATAAAGAGAAATGATGCTAGCCTCTTGAAAAAGTTGAGTCACACTACATGATAACACAAAAATGCCATGAAATCGAAGACATGTGAGTCAGTGGAGTTCCGCTACCTTTTCAAGCCACGTGTCTTCTTAAACCGAGCAAACCCCATCTAGATGAGGTGGACTACACGTGGCACTTGGCAACCAATACGAGGCGAAACATTGCCCTCCCTATCCGATTATTACGACCCAAGAATAAGGGGTCACGTTATTTTAAAACCCACCACAAAACCTGTGAAAGAAAAACACGAGACAAACGACTGCATTGCAGATACCTGCAAACCCTAGTTTTTTTGGTTTCCTCATGGCTGCTTCTCTGCGTAACATTTCCGTCAACTGCTCCACTCCTCGACTTGACGCAGCTTCTTCTGTCAAAGCATCTCACAATGTTAATGCGTTGATGCATTCCGTCAAGCTGCCGGCTCTGCCTGTCAACGGGGCGTCACAGAAGAAATGTACGCAGGCCCAGAAAAAAATGTACAGTGGAGGTAAATTAACACTACTGCTCAAAGTTTCTATTTCCGTGTGATAATATATGCGAAATAACAGATATTAGCTTAATTACTTTAAGACACTTGAAACAATGAGATTTTAGAGTTTGCTAGGTCGACGGTTTGATGTAATGGTCGACGTCATGTAGCCGAATTCACTAGAATTTACTTCTTTCTTGGGTGCGGAACTGGAACTCGTATATGATGGAACTCTATTGTATACTTCACGGATTTTGGTAATTCTTATTTTGTGATTTATGTTAGTTGACGGGAATAAATTCCCCTGGGGCTGGAAAGGGCTATGGTTGCGTAGGCTTGAAAAGACTTGAGTCTTATTAGGTTTTTTTGTGGTCTGAATAGGGTGTGTTTAATAGCAGGAAAAACCCTGAAACAAAATGGAAAGAGTTTCCCGTTGTTTGTCGGAATTTTCTATCAAATAGGGAGCAAATTATCTCTTTTTTCCCAGCTTGCGTTGGAATTCAATGTAAAAGTTAGCGAACTACAATATTTTTTAATTAAAATTTGAATCTTTATATCTAAGCACAATGTGTATATGTTTGTTTTGTAGATACATGATTGTTTCTATTTGTATTTGGATTAGGGAGCTGGGAGTAAATTTTTTCTTACATATGCAAATGAATGCTTAAAATTTGTTTTAAATTTTAAAAAACATTGGTCAATTGAAATTGTATTTTAAAAAATTATTTGAAAAGTCATCAACATATTAGTAAATTTTTTATTAAATATTAAAAATTGGAAAATATTTTAAAATTGTTGAGGAGCAAAGCAAAAATTGAGAGTTGCATTTGCAAAAAGATTAGTCAAGACTTTTAACATTGTAAATAGTGTATGGTTATTGTTAATTCTATAAGAAGTGAGGAGACATTAATGATGATCACTGGGAGACAAGGCGTTATACGGATTAAAAGCTTTGTCTATCTGGAACAGAGGCTATAAGGAAAGTTTTTTTTTTTAGATCTATGTGTCAGAATATTCTCTTTCAAGGTGTTTACATGCTTTGTAGGTGTCCTTCACTTGAATAATTATTAATTTATACATGGTAAAAATAATTACAGAAATTAATTTATTTTAAAAATTCAGATAAATCTTTTTTTATAGGATACCCAGAAAAAACTATGAGGTTACCTTCCTAGAAACATAATTTAAAAACTGTGGCTTAAAACAACTCTGTTCAGAGAACATCTACAATATTATGAAAGGTTGCAGAATTCTGTTTGCCAAAGTTTTACAATCCCCTCCCAATTGACAAAATCCACTTGAGAATGCCCTAAAATGGGAAAATAAAATTCTGACCAATTTAGAATGTAAATGCCAACTTCACCTGTCCGTATTTACCAACTCTGCCTTTCCCATCAATGCATAAAAGATGACTTATTGGATCCTCAAGATGGACTGCTTCCTGTTTCCCTTTGAGTGTTTCAATTTATTATTGATGTATTTAGGTGCTTCACTTGTAAGAAAGATTAATTTCATATCAAAAGCATCTCTTAGCAAAGGTTGCTGTGTCTTTATAATCAGCAAAGCCTAGCAGAGAACAGAGTGGTAATATCATATCCCTTTATAATAATTGCTAACCTCTTTTAAAATAACATAGAAGAAATAAGTTGCATATCTGCTCAGGAATAGCCGTACATAATTCTCATATTAGTTAAGTAGTCCATTCTTTAGTTACTCTCTGTATTTGCCAGGGGAATTTGTGCCTAAATTTAATGCAGTTTGGTCTTCACAGACTTTTAATACAATGAGATAAAGCATTCCGATCAGTCTCATTTGTGTAAGAACTATTTCTTCCATATATCTTCTTTTTCTCAAGAGCAATTTATAACCTTGGTGAAAATTTGGGAGTATATATTTGGCATGCAATTTCATTACATCAGTGGCACATGTTTGCTCCATACTTGTGTGAATAAATTTGCATCTTTGACGTGGCGAAGTTTGCAAGTATCTTAATCTTGGAAACATGCAATCAGTAATGCCTTTTTTGTAACTTAGTTTAAGTGTTCTTGAGAACAAAGCAGGAGCCCAAGACCTAAGGTTGCTTGGATGGCTTCTTCCTTGTTCCTGATTGAGATTGGAAGGGAAAACATTTTGATCGACACAGTCAAGCTTCAGGATGTTACAGAGGAATCCGAGCTAATCTTTGCCACAAGTTCTTATTCCCCGCTAATGTAAACCTATAGCAACTTATCATTTTCTTTTTAATCAAACTAGAGGTTTGCATCATTGCCTCTAGCCGAATTTTGATTAGATCTTTCTTTGCAAGGCCAAACTTTCTAGCCGCCCTATTAGGTAGCCAAGAAACATCAAAGAGAGGAGTCTTGGTGCTCAAAATAGCTATATTTTTAATTAAGGCAGCAAATTGTTTGAAACTACTGAACTAATTCAACAAGTTACTTTCCTATCAAGGGCTGAGGATCTCATACTACCTTTATTTGAATTCAGGTCATAGGAACACCAAAATGGTGGTTGTTTCAGCTACGGGAGAGTCAGCTGAGCCAGGAACTAATGTTGATGATATATTGAAGAGCGTTCAGGAAGTTGTATGCATGTTAAACGAATTTTAGCTATAAATTATGGCGCGCATGATGTGGTTGTGATTAGATGCATTGTTACTCTTGAAGTGTTGTTTTCTTGTCCCGCTGGAATAATTTTTTTGCTTTGCAGTGGGACAAGGTGGAGGACAAGTATGCTATTGTTGGACTGGGAGTTACAGCGACAATAGCCCTTTGGGGATCAACTGGCTTGATTGCGGTGAGACTCAATTAGGATGGAAGAATCAGTTTTTCTCTAGTGCATTAGGCAAGAAAACGTTTAGTTCAAGGGGGAATGGATTTCTGGTCATTTCTTTTTTTTAAGGATGGAATTTAGTTTTTTCATTGGTTTCTATTGTGTCTGACTTAGCATGCATTATTTTTTTCCATTATAACATCTGCCTTGTAATAACTCGCTGCTTCGCATTTTGTCTTTTGGATGTGGACCGTTGTATCTGCAGGCAATCGACAAACTGCCATTCATCCCAAGCCTTTTTGAACTTGTTGGAATCAGTTACACGGCAGTAAGTTACCCGTGCTTAAAAAATTCGCAGGTCCATTGATTAGTTTTGATGAATACATTTTGCATTCCAAGAGGTTTATTTAAAATGATTGAAGGGATGATTTTTTGTGTCAGTGGTTTACGTATCGGAATCTGCTGTTCAAACCAGACAGGTATAAGGAATTCTGATTTCATTGTCAGTTTCATATGTGAAAAGAAAGATTTTTTCTTGAAAACAACACTGCAAACTAGATAGAATTAATGAGATGAATGATCCATTTTCTGGTTATTCAGGGAGGCCTTACTCAAGAAAATTCAGGAGAATTTCGATCAGATAACCGGAAGCAAGTGAGACAAAAGTGGATATGATTGCCATGTGCTCTGTTTTATGAGGGAGCACATTCCTCTATAATTACCGGAGATGTTTTTTCCCCATGAAACTGCCAGAAGGCATCTTACAATTCTTGAGCAGCTTCGACAGATGGATTTGCATCAGAAGAAGAGGAAGCTGTTCATAATAAGAAGCCTGACAGCAATTCAATTCATGTATTAATCTTTCTTATAATAATTTAGTCATCTATGCAGAAATTTACTCTGCCAAACAAAGAATTTAGTAGCACTATGCGCCAAATTGGCTGAGTAAACTTTAACACAAAACTCCTAGGCCCAGATAGAGCAAAGAATCAAGGTTCCTCAACATTTGTTTCCAATGCGTTTCTAGTCAAAGCAAGGGTGGCAAGCATCATTGGAAAGGAAGATTGTTTTTCAAGATTTTTAACACCTTTTTCCTTGTATGAATACACGCCCTGGTGCTAAAGCTATCATGATTTTGGCAGCGGAATCACGAGTTCTATGTACGAAAAAATCCTGATAGTGTCATACATTACATTTCTTATATACTAGGGGTCATGAAAAGAGGCTGAAGTGAATCAACTACGGCAATTATACGTTCCCAAAGTAATTAAGGTCATACTCCCTTCTGTGCTGGGGAACAATACCTGCCTGGTGACTGCTTTGGAGTTACACCTCAATCTTTCACCCTCCACCTCCCATTTCCAAAACAGCTTCTTTGCTTCCGCTAATGTTGCTTTTTCGGTATTTATAGTTTCTGCTTGCAGGTAGATTACCTTTGCAGCTGCTGTGTGAAAATAATTCCAATAGATCTTCCAACAAAAAAGCAAAAATTGAACACTTTGACTAAGTTGTGTAGTATTGGCCTGCGCTAATTTTGTTTTGAAAATATAAATAATCAATCTATCAATCATTCTTTTGGCTAATTTAATATGAACATCACTGTCCAAATATTTTCAAAATATTGGACTAGTATATCTCTAATATTGCCAAGCGTCATATGGCAAAGGCACAAACTTATCAAAGCCAATTTAGAGCTAATACCATGTGCACTGACAAGATTCAGAAAAGCCAATTTAATGCGAATACTGTGAGCATAGCAGTGGTTGTACCGGATGCGAAGAGAGTACTGGAAGAATGTTGATGCTGTTAGATATTGTCATTTATTTGCAATGAGATTCCCAAATAAGATCTGACCATGCCGTGTTCTCCTTACACTTTTTTGCCACTTTGCTGTCAATAAACAACAGAGTAATAGGAGTGCTTTTAACAAACAAATCTGACGATTGAGTTCTCACTTTCAATGATAGAGGTGCACGCTGTCCAACCGATTTCTATGTTGCATAGATTCCATTGCCATGTCATTTATACCATCTGTGAAAAGTGGGCATGACATCCATGGAGCACAAGCTCGAAATTAGGATGCTTTTTATACTCCCCTCCAACTTCCAGCCCCCTGTTAACAATAAAAAACAAGGGCTTCATAATGGTAGGGTCTTTGTTTATTTATAGGGCATCTCTCGACCATATCTTATTATTATTTTTGTTGGTTACGGCATCTAGAAGAGTTGATAATACGCCAATTTGAGGTGCAGAGGGATCACAGTAGGACAAGAATTAGTACTGCAGAATGTAACAGCTTCTAAGAACGGAGTTGTGGTTCCTGGCAACTGTCGGCCATTTTGTTTCATGAAATCCCTGGAAGTCAACTCAAAATTGGGGACTCTGGTTTTCGATCCTTAAAACCCTATTAATCTTCTTCAAGACCCACCTGAAGAACTTTGGACATATGTTTACGGCTTGCTTGTCAACTTAGTAACTAGCGCCTTGTCTTTAATATTATGATCATAGGAGCAAAAATTATTGGGTGGATTGATTTGCAAGTATAAGATTTTTCAATCGGGAAAAAATAGAAAAAAATCAGATTGTCAGAACAAAAAAAAATGTAGAAAAAGAGATAAACTATTTTTTTAAACTTGAGGACATTTCCATAGCATAGAGATATAGAGAGTAAATAAAATAGAATTTAATTCGTAGAAAATAGATTTTGTTGTTTATATTCATAATATTGATTGCATAGGTAATTATTCTGTTAATTTTTTAACAGGGCAGTCACCAAATAATTGTCTAAATGCGAAATCAAATATTAGCTAAGTCTATATGAAGTACCTGAGATCAAAATGAATTGAAGAAAATAGTTTTTCTCATTTATACTCATATTGCTGATTACATAGGCAAATTTTCAGTTATCTTTTTAAGAGGGCAGTTACCAAATAGCTGTCTAAGCCTGAGATCAAATATTAGCTGAGTCTAGGAAGTAGCTGAGATCAGAACTTCTCAAACTTTTAAAGAGGGCAGTAACCAAATAGTTGTCTAAGTCTGAGATCAAATATTAGCTAAGTTACTGAGATCAAACTTTATCATACAACAATCTAACTGCTATTAGGAATTTATTAAAAGTGGAAACAATTGCAATGCTTTATATCCCATAATAATAATTGGTAAGTCTTTTAAATGGGGTAGAATTCAACAAAAGATATTTGTCTAGTTGAAGTAAAAGATTAGCAAGCCACTGGTTTTGGCAACTACAATTTTAGGTGGAGACCAATGTTAATGATAAAATTAAATATAATAATTATATATTAAAGATAAATATATACATTATAATTTTACATTATTTTTAATTTTTAATTGATTATATAACTATTAATATATATAAATAGTCAATAATAATTTAAAATTTGAAACTACTTTATAATATTGATTATAAACTATAGGGGTTCATTGCGTCAATAATAAAAATAGTTTATAATGTTAGTTATATATTTGATCACATCAGAATCCATGGGGCGAGGTGTATAGAGACCTTGGGTCATATTGAAACTACAATTTAGAATAAATTCATTAGCTACTTCGATACTATCTGACATGCCCCTCACAATTTAGGATGATTGGGGCACTTTCAAATTCGACTGATGATTGCCATTACTCTTGCTCCTATGTTTAGGGTTTTCCAGAGGTTGGAAAGAAAACTAAGGGAACAAAATAACAAATTGTTTCCACGTTGATTCCACATTGACTTCATTTTTGTCCTAGGATCAACCCTATTTCTAAGTGATTCATCAATTTTGTGAGTTTTTTTGTAGGGTTTTGTAGTTTTTTATTACGGTAACTTCAGGTTTTGAAGGGAACCCAAAACCCTTTAACAAAGTAGAAAGATGAAAACATATTAAGCACGAACAGACAACAAACTGTCAAAACATCCGATAGAAACCCACGGGGCTAAACCCCAAGAACCAAGGAGGAACGCGGGAACAAAAACAAAAGCCCCCGAAAAAACTACCAGCAAAAAGGGGTCAAAAAACCTCCCAGCACTGAGATCAATCTAGCAACTTAACAAACTCTTCCGCCTCCACCATCTGATTCTGGATGTTCTGAATTGAATCCTTCAGCTTGGTGACATCTTTGGCATGAGGAGCAAACTTCTTTTTGGTACTAGATCTGGTTTTAGAGCCAGGGCCAGCAAGCTGATTGTCTTGTTTCCCTTCTTCCTCATCGTTGCCTTTTTCAGGGTTGTTCCCTTCCAGCAGAGCACATAGAGCCTTAAGATTATCAACGATAGTTTTCATGCCCTTGTTGTTCATGATAATCAGCTTCTTCATCATTACTTCACTATTATTGACTCTCTCTTTTATTGGTTTTATAGAAATGTCAATAACTTTGGAAATAGTTTCTTCCAGCTTGTTGTTCTTATCAGTTACCTCATCAAAAATAGTCTTACCTTTCTAAGAATCATCAACATCCTTCTACATTTTAAAAATAGTGTCCTCTAGCATCGCATTCTGTGTCTCTAGGGCTTTAATTTTGGATCTGGCCTCCTGAATATCCTCTTGGACCCATTTATCAATGTTGTAGTCATACATGGCTTTGTTTCTGGCAGCTTGCATAGAACTTATGCTAGAAAATCTCTTAACTTTGAAGTTCGCATCCCACAGGTCTTCTTCAATACTTTTCTGTTTTTGAATTTTCTTGCCTTTATCTTGATTTATGCCCTTAGGGCTATCAGGAGGGGTAGGAATGATCTCACACTCAACATCTTTCTTGTCCAGATCAATGACATCCTTACTCCCCTGTGTATCAATGAGGTTATCCTTCCTAGCCTTATTGACAACTTTTTCATATTATGCTTCCAAAGCTTTTTCATTGTCTACTTCCTGATCTTCAGATTCTTCAGCGTACTCTTTCATAATATTACCCATACTATCCGCTTCTATATCAAATTTCTCAAAATTCTGCTCACTATTCCCCTGAGTGTTGTCAATATAGACATCCATGACATTGTTAATTTGCTCTATGATCTCCTCTGGGATTTCCTTACCAGAATCTTTCATAGTCTCAACAAATTGGGCATCATCATTACCATTATCAGGAGTGACAAAGCGAGAGATGTCTCTGTTACTCGGCTCACCTTTGACCATCTCCTCTTCCTTAGAGGAAACCCTTTCCAGGTCATCATCTGAAATCATTCCTTCCACCTCATCAAAGATTGAAGGCTTAGTTTTAGGTTTAACCGGGCTAACCTTACGAGATTTTTTGCTCGAGCCAATGTTGACTTTCTTGTTAGGTGGAGTATTAGAATGCTTTCTTTTGGTGCTGGATATTTGTTTAGGAACAGCCTCAAGAATATGATTTTTAGCGTAATCAGCTATCATCATGATAAGCCCCTCATGCAGGATAGGGGTACCGTTAACTTTGTGTTCCACAATGCTTTGATTCAGTGAGCTAAAGAGAAAGAAAGGGAAAGATACCCTAATATCATGTCTGAAGTGGTTAACCAAAACAAAATGGTAAGTGTAAACCCTAGTATACCTTCCATCTAGTGTAAAGTATTCCATAATTACTTTAAGAACACACGCCCAAATGAGTTTGACGTTTTCCAGATTTACAAAATCCACTTTACCTTTAACCAACATAGCTCTTTCTTCATCAGTCTTAGGGAAGAGTTTGTACGCTTTATTTCCTTCCTTCTTGTCTTTGGAGAAATGCATGCCCTCAAGGGGAAGTCCATTAATCTCAACTAGAAGCTCCAACGATAGAGTGAAGCTCTTCCCTGCAAAGTTCACTTTGCCATTATTCCATCCTGCAGCAAAGGCCTTTGTAATGTCTTTATTATTGCCGTGCAGACGCTTCATGAACTAGTGCACTCTGCCCTTTTTCAATTTTCTCCAGACATCTTTTTCCTGTCTCCATTTACACTCCGCCGGTTCCTCCCTCTTAAGATCCTCACCCATCTCAGCTTTCTTCTTCGTATTGTGGGCACCAGACTTCATAAACTTGTTCCCAGTTTTGTCTGTTTCCAGATATCTCCGCTTGAGATCAAAAAGCTCAGAATAGATGTATTTTGGCAACTCACAAAAATTTAAGACCTAAAAAGCATGCGAAATACAATTTTAATGAATGCTCTTTATGACCACTTGGCACTTCGCATAGAAAGTACACTGGTTAAGCTTTAAATCATACATAATAATCATTATTACTAATAATACCATTCTTTTGATTGATCCTGTCATAATTAATTATGGTATCGTTCTCATCATTAATCTTGATTGTTTCGTGCCATTTACAGCTAATGTCACTTCTAACCCCAAGGTTAGCCAAACAGTCCGCCACTTGGTTAGTTCCGCGGTAATTGTGAGTTGCATGAAAGAACTCAAAAGTCGAAGCAATACGCTTGATTTTATCAATTATATGCTCGATAGACCAAGAAACCTTACGTATGCCTGTTATGTTATTGATAATATTAAGTAAGTCTCCTTCCAGCCAAACTTTTTTGCAGCTGAGCTCTTCTGCCAACAACATGGTATTTGGAGCTACCATAGCTTCAACTCTGTGATTGGATTGAACCCTTAAAGGAGCTGCCACCGCACCAACTCCAATTCCCATCCAATTTCTAATAATTCCACCTCCACCAGCCACTCCCGGGTTGCCCTTAGCCACACCATCTAAGTTTCCTTTAACCTATTCATAGAGGGGGGGGGGAGGTCCAAACAACATACATTCTAGGATGAACAAAATTGGGGACTTGGGTACAAAAATTCCAATTTCTAATGTTCTCTTGAGATATTTGATTGGAGCTCTTCGTGTTGTTGATGTTGAAAGAGAAATTGAAGTTTTCCTCCACCCCTTTGCAGATAAAGTTGCTGACTACTTCAGGTATAGAATGCTTTTCCCTGAACACTCTTATTTCTTTCCTTCCAGATCCTCCAGCAAAAATGAGGGAGCAAGAGCTTCCAGAATTCCTTAGCCAGGTCATCCGAAAGAGGACAACACCATTGTATAACAAAGTCTTGCCAGAGAAGAGGAAAAAACCAGCAAAGATTCCATTTTTTAAAAATTAAATCCCACACCCTACGGGTGAAGGAAAAATGCATCATTATATGATCACAGGATTCAGTCGCTTCCATACAAAGAAAACATCTATTCGGGAGCTGAAAACCCCTTTTGCTAAGATTATCAAGAGTAAGGGGTTAATTCTGGGCTAAAATCTAAAAAAAGAAATTAATTTTGGGAATAAGAAATTTATACCACACTTGCGAGCATAAAGGTTTTTCCTCCCGTTTAGTGATAAGATCACAGGCCGAAGCCACAGAATAGTTACCATCAGACATAAGAGCCCAAATGATTTTATCCTCTTGGTTATTCTGAATGAACCAGCTTTGCAGATCATGTTGGAGGGAAATAAGTCTTCTGTCTGTAACTACAAGATTCCTCTAGTTGTTACCCTGCCAGTAATCTTTCACTTTAGTCCCAATAGTTTCTTTACAATGATCAATAGCTTCTTTCCAATCTTGATTGTAGGATAGAGGAGCCTTTTGAATCCAACAATCATCCCAGAATTCAATTCTACTTCCATCCCCCAGTTTCCATCTCATTCCTTTGATAACGAGGTCTTTGGAGGAACATATACTATTCCATATGTTAGAGCCATTAATATTTTCCTTGTCAGGAATGAAGTCCTCCATAGTATTGTATCTAAAGAGGTATTTGTTTTTGATAATAGTATTCCATCTTTTTTGATTTCCATAGATTCTCCAAAGTTGCTTAGCCAAAAGGCTTTATTGACATTTCTAATTGTTCTCAATCCAAGCCCTCCACAATGTTTGGGTTTGCAAACACTTTCCTATGCCACCAGGATGCATCTTTTCTTTTCTTCCATTCCAGACCAAAGGAATCGTTTATGAATCATTTCAATAATATTAGCAAATTTTTGAGGTATCTTAAAGAGACTCAATGTGTACACTGGGAGATTCTGAAGAGTGGACTTTCAGAGCTGAACTTTCCTTGAATTACTTAAAAGAACTCCTTTCCACCCAGCCAATTTGTTATTGAATCTACTAATGATAGAGTTCCAGAAGCTATCAGAAGGTTTGGTGCAGAGGGGTAGACCTAGGTAGGAAGACGAGAGAACACCAGTATTACACCCTAGAATAATTGAGATTTTTTTTTATCTTTCTTCAAGGGTATTGATGAAGAAAATAGAGATTTTAGACTATTTAATGAGTTGACCCGAGGTGGAAGTGTAAGAAGTGAGAGCTCTCTTCAAATTCCTTGCTTCTTTGACAGTAGCTTCCCCCATAATAAGATTGTCATCCACAAATTGCTCGTGGGAGAAAATAGTACTAGTGGAAGAGGGCTGAAGGTCGGTAATACGACCTTCTCCCACTAGTTTATTGATATACCTACCAAGGCATTCCACAAGGATAGCAAACAAAATGGGGGAGATAGGATCACCATGCCTAAGGCCTCTTGTAGGTTTAAAAAACTTCGAGGATCCTCCATTAACGATGACAGAGGAAGTCACAGTAGTAACCAATTGCAGAATGAGTCTGATAACCCCAAAGTCAAAACCAAAAGACTGAATAAATTTTTGTAAGAACTGCCTGTCCACCCTGTCATAAGCTTTGGAGAGATCCAATTTCATTAAGAAACCTTATTTTTTAGCTTCTTCCAGAGAGTGAATATTTTCATGCGCAACCATGATGGAATCCAGAACATGCCTCCCAGGGACAAAGCCATTCTGCTGGGGGGAAATGATCAAGGGCAATAAGGACAACAATCTGGAAGTAAGGACTTTAGAGATAATTTTAAAGAGAGAATTACAAAGGCCTATAGGCCTAAAGGCATCCACCATATTGGCCCCTGGTTTTTTAGGAATTAACATGAGGAAAGTGGCATTCATTTCCCTCAGGATTGTTTTAGACCCAAAGAATTCTTTAACTGCATCCATAACATCCTTTCCCAAAATATCCCAATACTGCTGGAAGAAGAACATGGGGAAACCATCAGGACCAGGTGTCTTTTCTCCTTCAAAAGAGAACACTGCAACTTTTATTTTCGTAACAGAAGGAATAGAACATCAATCATCTGAGAGATGGTAGTTAAAATTTCTTCCTGATCCGTTATACCCAAATTCTCATCTTTTGTCAAAAGAGAAGAAAAGTAGCCAAGCATCTCTTTTCTAATATCTTCCTCTTTATTGAGATTGCTCCCATTAGTAGACAGGTTAGATATTCTATTAATGGCTTTGTGTTTCATAGCAGTCATGTGAAAGAATCTAGTATTCTTGTCCCCTACCTTCAGCCACAGGGCTATGGACTTTGTCTCCAGAAGGACTCCTAAGATATGATATTATGAAAGTCAGCCAACACGGTGTGCTCATTTCTTAGATCCTCTGAGAGTCCTTCCATTTGGATTTTCTCTTGAATATCCTTTATTTCCTGTTGTAATTTCCCTTTCGAAAGAAAGATATCACCAAAAACCTCCTTGTTCCAAGTGTTGACCTTTACTTTAATCCTATTCATTTTTTTAGTAACTCTGTACATAGCTCCCCCTTCCATCTTAAAATTCCACCAGTCTGCAATACTATCTTTCAGATTGGGATGAGTTGTCCACATTTTTTCAAAACGGAAAGGATTTTTTTTCTTACCATTAATAAGATTAGTGTTTAGGGATATAGGAAAATGGTCAGACCTGATTCTAAGAGAAGAGGATAGAGAACAAATGTACCGTGAAAGCTAGTCATGTGATAAAAGAGACCTGTCAATATTAACCTGAATAAGATCATTGCCAGTTCTTCTATTAGACCACGTCCATAAGGTCCATAAGGTCCGTTCTGCTCTGCATCTGGGAAGGAATACCTCCCATTTTTCCCTCTTCTTTGAGGGGGGTATTGAAATCTCCCATCACCATCGAACTGGCTTCCTTATAATCCTTGCGAATCTCTTTAAGGTTTTGCCATAATTTATGTCTACCATTTCTAGTATTAGGAGCACAAATATTTATCAAATTCCAGGTGAAATTGTCTTTAATATGATGAGCTTTTTCAAGAATTATATTTTTCTCAATCTTCAAAAGGGTGCAGCTTATAGCCTGTTTGTTCTAGAAAATAACCACTCCACCAGAGGCACTGTCAGAATCACAACATATACTCCCCCCATTCTTAAAAGGCTGGATTTTTTCCACTTTCTCTCTGAGCATTTTAGTTTCTTGAATAAGTAAAATATCTGGTTTATTATCCCTAACAAGGTTTCTTAGGACATCCTGTTTATGAGGGCTATTCAGTCCTCTAATATTCCAAGATATAATCTTCATTTATAAAGTTGGGGAGCAAATATCTTGGATGGTAAGCTGTCGACCATCCGCTATATTCTGTTTAGCTTCTTGCTCTCGTGTGTTTTTGAGAGTTCTTCTTCCTTTTTTCTCACCTTTGGGTGTTCCTACATCTGCTTTGTGTTGTCTTCTTGTCTGAACTCCTCCCTTAGTAATACTATCAGTTTTCTTTGCTAATCCACCAGATTTTTTTTGGTTTGATCCTCCTTTCTTTGCAGAGCTAGTGCTGGTTTTTTTCCATTAACCTCAGTCAAGGATTCTTCTTGTCTTTTTCCAGAGATCAAGTAGTTCTCCAAGTTTTGTTCTTTCCATAATTCTGCAATAGGTGAGATTTTCATCATCACTTTCCTCAGAGTTGCTTCTATTAGAGGTGTATTCCTTAGAGTTTGGGACTAAGGGTGTGAAGGAGTTCATCATATTGATGGCCTGAGGAAACCCAACGTTATCCACATTCCCTAAACTCACCCTTTTAGTAATCTTGAGAAATTCTCCATTACGTTCTAGTGTTGGGGAAGATGGAATGCAAGGATGAGCCTGACAACAAGTGTTCTCTTTGTTTGCTTGTTCCAACTCACACAGAGTCACAAATTCCTCTCTAATCTCCTCTGGTTCCTTATTGCTCTTATCCTCCTTATTTTCAACCAAGAGATTAGAATCTTTATTGATTTCTGCTAGTTTTTCAGAATGTTCATTATCTGCCTTCACTTCATCATGCTGGTCTGACTCAGAGACTTTAGAGAGTTTAGCCATTGTACTAATTTTTTCCCTCCACTCTTTCTTATTCTCATGCTTCTTCATTTGAGGTCTCTTCTCCTTCTGAGGTCTCTCGGGGCATTGTTTAGCCTAGTGTCCTTTTTTACAAGTGAAGCAAGCAAAGGGGACAGATTCAAATTCCACAGCCTGAATATGCTTACCCAGCTTTGATCCTATTGTAATAACTTCAGGTAGATCCGCCTTTTGGTGGATGTTAACACAGATTCTAGCAGAAACCAGTTTGGATTTTGCCGCTGTCATTGGATCTATGGATAGTAGTTCTCCGAAAGCACCCGCCAACCCCGCGAAAACATCCTCACGCCAATATTCCAAGGGGAGGCCTGGGAACCGAACCCACACAGGGTTTGTTTCAAACATATCAGCGTTCAAGTCCAAATTGGTCGCCCATTTTTTGAGAGCCAAGGATGGTTTACCAAACATCCATGGTCCCCCACACAGAACTCTTGAGAGATATTCCATATTTGAAATGAAAAATGAAAAGAAACCTTTCGGAAAAGCCACCACATCCACTTGCCCCTTAAGGTTCTATTTCCTAGTAGTAGAGTGTCTGACCATATCAATATTAGGCCTTGACCCAGTAAATTTTCCTACTAGGGTAAGCACCATAGTAGAGATCGTATGGTCCATCAGGGGGTCAGGAAGTAGAATGCCAAATACTCCCTTCACAGGGTCAGAAATATCATTAATGCTCGGGAAGGAAGACTTACCCATAGGTTTGACGCCAAATAAGGAGGACCAAATCCCTTTTGCAGAGGCCCCAAAAGAAAAGGTTCCAACAATCTTGAAAGAAGAAACCTTACCAGTTTTTGCTGCATTTTCTGTCCCGCCTCCTTGGAAATGGTCATTCACGTGTTCCTTGTCCTCATCTAAATATTTTGTGGAGCCCTCACCTGACGCTCCCCCCTCCTCCTATTGTTCCCCTGCGACAGTGTTGGCAGCATTCTGTCCATTGCCAGAATTCCTGCTCAAACTAGAATTCAAATTCGAACCATCCAGCGCTCTCCCTCTCCCGCTCTTGCTCTCCATCTTGTTTCAGAGGGTTTCATATTTTTTTGTAATGATTTTTTACATTTTCTTTTCCATTTTTAGGGATAATAATAAGATTTCAATGCACTTTAAATACAAAAAGGTCATTGAAAATTGGGTCAACATTTTTTTCATGAATCAAGACTTTTTTAGGGAAACAATCGGTTGGCTCTAGGATTTTATATCGTTATTCTTTGCAGCCTATTGCTTCTATGATTATGATTTTCTAGTAAGATATTTAACTGATAAGGAATGCTCTGAACACCAAGATCCTTAGTTCATATTATGTCTTGGTACAACTACAGTAGACTTGCATAAACCAATACTAAAATAAGATGAACTATTTTGTTGCATTTTCCATTTAGGGTTTTTCATTCTTGCTGCTATTCCATGATTGTTGTAAAATGCCCATAGTCTCTGTCAATCCCAAAATGCCAACCAAAACTCAAAAAAGATGAAGCAAGGTAAGGAGGCTCCATAACAAAAAGTTCATAAGATGCAATACTTGTTGAAGGTTTTGCAAATGGGATAGCAAGCTTAGTGGACTTAACCTTGGGGGAAACTTCATGGTTAAGTGCATTTGAGTTGAAGTAGTATTGGATTCAGTGACCTTTTGGGAAAGGCCAATGCTTCATCTCTGTGAGCATTACCTAGATAAAATGAATGTTAAGTGTATTGTTCATTCTCATGAGAGGCGAGCTCTTGCAAACCACTACTCATGAGACATGGGTAAATGAGTTTGACTCAAAAACTACATAGTTGAATCCTAATAGAAATACCATACTTTTACTTGCTTCGGAAAATATGTCCTACTTAACAAAGATAAGCATGTACATATAAATGCTCAATTTTTCCAAAGGCATCTAGCCATTACATTTTGCATGTAGAACATGTGGACTATGCGAGCATGTGCTTCTATGACTTTTCACTAGGTTAATATATGTTTGTAAACATTAATTTTCTTTTGCCTTGATAAGTTTGATTACATCAAATTTCTAAATGTGTAAAGTGAAAAATAGTTTCGTACAACTTGTGATTGTTTTTATTTTAATAATAATTTAATCACAAAATATATATTCATTGTTTTTGAAATTAGATATCATGGCCTTTTTGCAATCTTGTAGAAAGACAATGTTGGTTATCTATCTATCAAGAATCTATATTTTTTTGGTGGGTAAGTGTGAATGCACCATTAATTAATTATAATTACTCATATTAAAAAAAAAAAGGACAAAAATTCACTCCTTGGAGTCACTCAAGGAGTGCTCGCAAAACACAAAACCAGTCGCAGGAGTATAGAGAGGAAATCAAACTTATAGTCATATGAGAAGAGCCCAAAAAGATAATAAACATGCATAAAAATAAGTCACTTCAGTGGAAAGACCAACACCAGATGGCGACAACAGGGGGTCCTGTCATCTAGCTTTCCCCATACATTAGCAGGGTCAAGGGCATTGTTAGGGATACCAACCTTCGTCAACAATAATGTCACCCTTTTCTTTATCTTCACAAGCAGGAAAAATTGATAGAGTGAATTTGGGAAGCCACTTGGAAGAGTCTAGCCAACCATTGCTTCCACCAGAAGCTGGCCAATCATTGCCATCTCTAGAAGACAACTCTGCACCTTAGAAGCCCACCTAGAGGCAAAGGCTCTATGTGGAGGGGAGACAAAGTGCCACCTAGCTGAATCAATCCCACCACCATATTTTTAGTGGGGAGCTTGGGACCTTGGGGTTTGAGAGTGCCGAGAAAAAGAACTTTGGCCATGCCGACGACCATGAGGTGTGGATCAATTGCAAGAGGTAGAACTATCTGAAGGGACTATGATGATAGTATAAGGGGCATTGTCCTAGCGGTCTAGAAGCTCTTGGAGGTTGGCCACCTCTAGCGCCACATTGTTCGCATGAACCTAAATTTGAAGCATCACTTTATTATAAATACTCGCTTTAGTAAGAAACAAAACACTAATATTAATAGAGTTGTGAGAAAATAAAACAATATTCCTATCTTTCCACAAGGAAAAAGAATCTCCACCCTGAAAACATGCCAGATTTGGGTAAACTTGGAAGGAATGTGAGGTCAATCCCCCAAAAGAGCCATATGCTAGGAAAGCGGTTCTGGCTAGAAGGGGTCAAAAAAGTCACGAATCTAGCTCCACAAGTTTTTAGCCCAATGATAGAGCCAGAAGAGGTGTTTGAAAGACTTTTTTTGGCTACATAATGAACAATGAGGGTCTATGGTACCCATATGTCGAAGGCAAGAGAACATAGACAATCCTTGGAAAATAGTGCACTAGGTGAAATGGGTGAGCTTAGGCTCAATGATCACAGGCCAAGCATTGTGAAACCATCATTTCCATATAGACAAAGGTGACTATAAGTGCCACCAAAGATTCAAAGTAGGCACCATGGGAAGTTGTAGACAAAGCTAGTGGTTTTCCAACTGTGGCTTGTAATTGCAGTTTATGGTTTTGGGAGACCAATGGCAGTCTTTTCAATATGGTTAATAATGTGAATGCCAATCTTTTGTAGCACATTCAAAGGCAGAGCTACCATGACAATGTCAACGTCTCTCGATTTGGTTATGAGAGTCAGAACTAGCTTATCATATCTTCCCAAGATCGAAGACTCATCATAGCTCTAGAAAATAGTTCATGAGGTATGCGAATGCCTTGTTTGTGAAATTGAAAGACACAAACCCAAGGAAGATGGGCAAGGGAAAGCATTTTAACTTGAAAAAATAGAGACCACCAAAGATTATGGTGTTGAAAGAAAGACCATCTTGGAAGCCTAAACCAACCTATCGAAGCCTGGGCTTGATGGCTTCCTAGGAACGCAAAATACTTTTGGCCACAAAAGTGCCTTCGATGTGAACATCTATCATAACCAAAAGGATTTAAAAGCTAGCCCCCTTCCAAGTAGGCTAGTTAATTAGATAGCTAGATGAGATACAATTCCTGATGAAAACTTTCTAGGCTTCATCTCTAGAAATGACACGAACAATCCATTTAGTAGGAAGGGCTAATCCTTGTGGCTGGATCGAGAGGAGCCCAAGACCACTAGTGTCTTGGGAGAGACAACACAAGTCCTAGGAAAATTGATGAAAACCCTTATAGTCTTCCAAAGGGGCCCAAAAAAATCCTGTAGAAGCTTTTCCAATTTCAAATTAGAGGCCTTATAGGGAGCCCAACAAGAAGTATAATAAACATGGGCGACCATAAGAATTTTAGAATACAACTAAAATTTACCAGCCAAAAAAGTGCTTTGGTAACCCAATATGAAAGCTTCTTTTCAATTCTGGCAAGGACCACATTCCAAAGGTTCATAAGAGAAGCCTAGAAATAAAAAAAACTTCCCCATATGCCAATCCACTTCCACTTATACTGGACCATTCAAGGCGAAGCCACGAGGTAGGATTGTTGATAGCCTTGAGTTTTATGCCATTGAATAGTAGAGCTAGAAGCCAGAAAAAGGTGTCAAGGTATTGAAGGGCCTCCTTGATGTTTTTGTTCTCTTCAACAAGCGTGAGGAAATAATCGTTCACAAAATGACCATTAACTACATGGGAAGGTGAATCGGGTAGGAAAATCCCTGTAACTTGCTCAATATAAATAGAGTTTGAGAAAAAGATAACCAAAACCTTCATCCACAAGAACATATAGAGAAAGATCAAGAGGGAAACCCTAGCATAAGGAATAGTTGAGCCCAAAATCTTGAAACTAGCAACTATTAATGGTGATTCTCTTTAAACATCTTAATTGATTGAATGAAATATGGGCTAAATTCAAGAGCACCCAACATAACACAAGAAAAGAAAAGGCACCTGTGTTGCCGAAATTGGAATTCCAATTATTCGATCTTTCCATTCTTCCAAACATCCCTCACCTTATTTGGTATGGAAAGGGGAAGTGTTCCTCCCTTGCTAGCTCTTTCCGCATAGGGCCTATATACCAACATCTGAGGGTTTCTCCTATTCCTTCACTTTCTCCTAAAGAAAAAAGAGGAAATAAACCCGTGGTTGAGAGCAAGGCCCCTATACCTATAGCACCTCTTGTCTCATCCATACAACCTTCTCTTCTTCCAAAAATGACTGTGACTAGGGATGCTTCTATGATATAGGATGCTAATATATCTTCTTAGGCTTATCAAGGATAACTTTAAGAAACCCCCTTCTAGGAAAAAGTGTAAAATCCTGGCGAATCGCACATTAATTTAGGGGAAAAATTTTCTTGACGATGGCGAATTTTTTTTTCCAAGTTAGAAAAATAATATAAAGGCGAAGGCGATTTTTTCACTGCCCAATGAAAATTCCATAAAATCCTGGCGAATAATACATTAATGTGGGGAAAATATATATTGTGTGAGGCGAATTTTTTTCTTTTGAAGTAAATACATTATAATATATGAGGCGAACGATTTTTTGTTGAAGCGAAAAAAAATATTTGTGCTGGCGAATTTTATGTGCCTTTAGAAAAAATATATATATTTTTGGCTAATCTATTGTAAAGTATGGGAAAAATAAATATTTTATTGGCGATTTTCAAAAGATGGGACTTGTCAATGCGTCATGTGGGCCAACGCCAACTAATAAATTGTTTGCAGATTAAACACATGTTGGTATCCATATGCACAAAAATTTACATCGACACACAACCTGACAGTAACATCCATCATTTTATAATGTTAAATGTCTTCTTTGAGACTGTTTGATGATCGTAGATGAATTGTTGAAGTTTAAATAATCTGCACCATAACTATTATCTAATTAATGCAACATCACGTAATGACATCATTATTTACACGTATCGAGTCTTACATCTATTTAGGTGGACGGTTGATAATGTATCACAGTTGTTGTTAATAAAAGAAATGTTTTATCACTAACACTAAATCTGGCTATTTCTAATTTCACACACTCGTGCTTTTAATATGAAAGATTTACAAAATTTTGAAGGACAAATGAATTAATTAGGTTAGAGAAAGAATTAAGGGCTATTTATAGATGATCTA
>MU227754.1:1543420-1557191 GCA_018584345.1 Thuja plicata
TTTGGATAGAAACATTTCCAACACCATGACCAAAGTATGATGATAAGGTTCTGCATTTTGCTGGCCTCTCTTGGCTTTCCCCAGTTGCAGGAGCCTTACCCTTATTCTTGTTACCCTTATTTTTGTTCGACATTTCCATTCTCCAACGACTTCCACTGTAAAAAAAAATGTTAAATTATTGAAGAAGTGACAATAGACTAATATATATAAATATGATTCTGGATTTATTGGCCCTAAAATCATGTCTAAGGTCTCCTTGTCACCAGTGTTCCCTAACTAGTTACCAGTTACCACCAAATAGTAATGAACTCGGAACACTGGTTACCAGTTACCACTAGATAGTAATGAACTCAGAACACTGGTTACCAGTTACCACTAAATAGTAATGAACTCAAAATTACAGAGTCGCAGAATAAGTATCACTTACCTTTGCCTCAAATTAAATTGCAGTCGCTACTCGCCAATGCAGTATGCAGTTGCACTCAACAGTCTGAAACTTTGCTATCCATCAAATGTTTTTATACTATCCTTATTTGGAAAATTCTTCGGGAGGTATTAGGTCAAGGTATACAAATTTGGTGAAGCCCACATAATTTTAACACGTCTTGCATTATTTGCGAGGCGATTATGGGTTGTCCAATACGAAGAAATGATTAATAAAGTTGGCGAATTTGGGTCAGGTTGAGACACGCATCCGCGAAATGCTAGGCGAATTTGGGGCGGCCTATAAATATAAATGTATAAAACTATTGGTGAATATAGGTCATCCATTTGGGTCGCGTATAAATTATAGGCAAATTTTCAAAATTTACAAGGACCAAAAATTAGATTCCATTGGCGATGATGTGTAAGAAAAGTATAAAATT
Organism: Thuja plicata; assembly: GCA_018584345.1. Classification (NCBI taxonomy): domain Eukaryota; kingdom Viridiplantae; phylum Streptophyta; class Pinopsida; order Cupressales; family Cupressaceae; genus Thuja; species Thuja plicata. The sequence goes on from MU227754.1 coordinate 1,544,287, forward strand.
AAATAAAGTGATAGGCGATGGGCCCGGGCATTGGTCCCAATATTAATAATTGTCGGGCGATAGGGTCAACCTAATATATGAAAAAAAATTGCCAATTCCCCACTCGCCGACATGCGATATTCGCCAATTGGCGAATAATCGCCACTAAAGTTTTTGCTAAGGCTTATGCTATTGGTGCCCATCTCCATTGGAACCGACTTATGCATGATTGTAAGCCTTGTAAACATGCAATGGCTTAGGAATATGAAGCCATTTTGAAGGCTAAGGAGGAACCTTCTATCTTTTCTCTTGTATATTCTTTTTCTCATGCTTCCATTTTTTCTTTTCCTAATATCCTTTCTCTTATCTCCGTCCCTTCCTTTATGATTTTATCTTCTTCAGGAAGTGTGTTGGTGAAAAGATTTTGCCTTCTTTTCTTAACTCTATAAATCACTTTACTACCCTTCTTTGTAGACAAAAGATTTCAATCCAACAGTTGGGTAAGTGTATACTTATCATTTCCCTCTGAATTTGTAACTAGGTAAAACTCCCTCTAATATTTATTCAATGAATAATCTATCCTAATGCATGAGACATAATTTTTACCAAAAAGCACATAAGGCTGCTATATTCATTCTTAGATGAGAGGCACATTTGTTATTTTCACTTCAAGAATAACTTAAACAGAAAATGAAAGTTTTCTGGTACGATTCACACATCAAATCCAAGAAACCAGTAACAGGGAATCAAAGTTCTCTATTATCAGCTTCCATTTTGAACTCAAGAAATTAATAACAAAAAATCAATTTTCTCCATTAATAATTTCAAATATATATAAAATTCGAACATCAAAGGAAAGAAAATCTCAAAATGATAGATCTTAACATGCTAAAAAACTGTAAGCGTATGTGCTCCACATGAATCAATACTCACAAAGAAATACTCATCCACAAAGCTTAAACACCAATATTTAAAACCCCAAAACACCAATTACTTATATTCTTAATGCAACAAAGACAAAAATATTTTTGTAGTTCTTGTTCAGTTTCAATCATGTATCATACCAGAGCTTCTTTTCCAAAAACCCAAAAATATTATCAAAATTATCTAACTTTCTAACTATTTTTTGAACCCCTAAATGCTCTTTACTAAACTATTAAATAGTAGTCTATAAGAAAACCAGGGGAGGTCTCCCTGAAAACTCAACCTCCCTGGAGACGGTTAACAAAATTTAACAATGTTTTTGGGACACATGTCCCTAGTAAGTATTAAAGCATGAAAATAAATTTTAAAAGATTAAATGACACCACCATCAGGTTACATGTCATCATCCTCATTAGATCCATGTGCACTTTACTAGGTAGTATAAGCAGATAGAAATTCCCCAGTCATGTGGATGTTTGGGTTCTTCATGTTGAGGATCTTGGTCTTGGCAGCTTTCTTTTCCCATTTCAGCTTCAGTACCTTCTTAGCATACTTGGGAAATTGATCCACACTTAGGTACATCATCAACTTGACCCATGTAATCTGTGTGATGTCTGCCGCTGCGAGGTCTTCCTTGGCCTTGTTCAACTCCATATTTTCCTTGAACACCTTGACAACTTCATCCGTATCCAAACCACAAATTCTAGTTTGCCAGTCATGCGTTGGATTCACCACCCTGTTACTGTTCACCAAGTTCCCTTGTATATCTTTGAGCTCGTATTCCCAACCTTTTATGTCAGCAATCACGATTTTAAAATTAGATATTCTCCAGCCAATTGTCCTCCTCAAGACAAATAATTGGCTTTCATCAACTACTAATTTGATGGACCACTCCGCCAAAAACTTGGGGGTTCCGTACTTCTCCACTTTGACTATCTTTCTCAACAAGGCTCCCCATTTGTTCTCCTCTGTTTCCCAACTTTGATTCTGGGTTTGAATCTCTCCAATGAGAGCTTGTACATCGGTGTACATATCCTTGGAATCATGAATGTATTTATCCCCATCCTTAATTAATCCCTCTATCTAGTCATCCACTGCAGTTGCCAATGCTCTGCCACGCTGAATTTGACTCAACAACCTTTTACTTTCAGGGGATGTGGGGTCAAAATTCTCTCGAGCCTGCACAATGAAAGTGTACTGAAACAACTGAAGGTGTCAATAAACTCATCCTATCTCCTTTAGTTCTCACTTCTCTTTGCTATCCTTCACTGAGCATTCTCTGAGAAGATTGTTTGAAGTGGTGATTGTCTACTTCTTGATCCGTAGAATCCAAATCCACTTTAATAACTTTGAAATCCTCCACAGTAGGTTACCTGTCTTCCCCTTTGGTCTTGTAAGATGCAATTTTAGCTGTCCACCTACCATTTTTTGTACCTATAGTGAGCCTGGTTGTAGTCTTGATCTTCTTAAGTTTGGGCATCTTATCCATATACTTGATAACCATGTCTTTGATTGGAATAGACACTAGAACCAAGCTACATTTCTTATTGATAGTAGTAGTTAACCACTTAGGAGTTGTAGTTAGGGCATACTTATCTTTAGTCCCTTTGGTCAGAGTACTCATGGAATCTATATTTGAATCATCAAGTTGAAAGTTGTCCGCGTTTAATTCCTCAGTGTCAAAAACCTGTGACTCAAGTTCCATTTCCTTTTCTTTATATACATCAACAAGCACTATTTTCTCAACATCCATCTTCCTTTGGGACTTTCTTTGGGATCTTCTTTGAGATCTGGTGATTCTGGGCATAATTTGGGTTAAATTGGATCATGCGAATGTTTACGATGAGAATAATTTATGTTTCTACCTGCATCACCAACGACATAAGAAAAGTCAGAAATATTCTTTGGTGAACTCAAAGGGGCCTTATCAGCTTTAATGGAACTGGGTTCCTGAAGCTTCATTGCTTTCTTCTTCTTTATCCATTTTTCAGTGAGCTTCAGGACTCCCCTGGTCCTCTGATGAATGTTGTCTTCTTCATCCTCATCCTAGTCTATGACTAGCACTGCCAATTCATCAGGTTCTTGATAACCTGGTTTAAATAGGTTAGAATTATCCTCTTCTAAACCTTCAATGCTCACCTTTATCTGCAGGGATACAATTTGAGTAAGTAACATTCTTGAGTGCTTCCTTCTTATCACTTTGGCCTCAACATAAAAATCTTCCCAAAAATCCTCTAAGTGTGGAATTGGAAGGCAGATTTCAGTCCTAGGTTTTGTGCAAAACCCTTGTTAGCATATCCCTTTCTTTTGGTGTAACATTGGAAGTTGAAGATCCGTAAATCACTTCCAATGCTCACTGCATCTAACATTGAACCACATTCCAAAATACCCAGCTTAGTAGGAAAATATTTCTCCCATTTATCTCTTGGCAGGAACTTCTTGACTACCATTGAAATATTCTTATTCCACCACTTAGCTTTATTAGACGGCTTTTTAGTGGTGTTTGTTTGATTAGGATCCGCAATAATTCCCCTCTTGATAAAAATTTGCTCACATCGAATGCCTTGTTCAATCAATTGTTTGAAATTGGGAGCAAGTTGAAGATCTATAGTAAATTCCATGTCTGAGATAAGATTATCGACAAACACGACTATTAGATCTTGGTCAGGAACATCATAGGTGATTCTATTAGCTGTGCTTCTCCATCTTTGTAAAAACTTGGCAAAGGATTTTCCTTCTTTCTTCTTGATATCACAAAGATCATTGATGCTAACTTTGCATTCTATGTTGTGATGGAAGTGAGTAATAATTGTTTCATCCAATTCACCCCAAGAGTGGATACCATGTGGTAAGTGAGAGAACCATTCCATTGCTGGCCCAGCTAAACTCTAAGGAACATACACATTAAGTATGTTTCATGATGTGCGACCTTGATGCAACTAGCAAAGAATTCCATGATGTATTCCACATGATTGGTGTTTACTCTATACTTGTCAAACTTAGGTACTGCAAAGTGTGCTGGAAATGGAGGCATGCGTAAAGAATGATCGAAAGGGTATGGGTACAAATCCTCAGTAGTATAGGACTTAGTTTATCCCTAATTTTGAATATCCATTATCTAACTTTGAAGTTTTGCATTTGTTATATCAAAATGTCATTTTGGGATTGAGGAACATTTCCAACATTGGATCTTGATGAACTATAACTGATTGAATGTTTGAAGATGTTAAGTTGATGATCACCAAGTCATAGAAAGTTTATGCAAGACATTAAATCAGTTAATGTATTGTATTGTCACTAATGTTGACTTGATATAATCTATATGTTCACATACATATTGCTAGAGACTTCAAAGAACCGATGAATCAAAGGCTATACTATCAGTAATGCATATAAGTCAAGTGTTCAAAAAGTGACTGTATACACCAATGAAGTGCACACCGACGGTCAGAGTAAATCAACAAGAGCAAAGTCACAGTGTTACCTGATGAGCAAAGTCACAGTGTTTCCCGACGTGCAAAGCACAGTGTAACCCAACAAACGGAGATCTTGAAGACAACTGAAGTCACACCGACAGAATAGTCAGTTGTCACCGACGACTAACTGAAGTATTGACTGACAGATCAGAGAGTTCAAAAATGACAAAATGCTTAGCTGTCAAGAGCTAAAAATAGACTTAACTGATACTTATCATTGTTTTACTTGATAAGATAAAGCCGGAGATAAGTAAAGGATTTAAAGCTTCTTTGTCTAGTTGGAAAGAAGATCTCTACAAGATAAAAATGGAGTTTTTCTTTAAATCTAATTGGCAAGAATTGTGGATCACACCAAGATCAAGAAAACTAAAAAATGATGAAATCATGTCTATATAAGAGACAAGCTTATTCATTATGAATAAGGGGAGTGACAAGAGAATAGATGCTAAAGAGATTCAGAAGGAGAAGAAAGTATTCATTCAAACCTGATCAATCAAGCTGAGGAAAGAGCTAAATTCTACAGACATCAACGAATAGTGATACAACATCACAGAGCAGAACAGTGTGGAGAAAAGGTATTGAATTGATAACATTGATCAGAAAGGTAATGCACTTACAATAGATTTGAAAATATGCAATTCAAGTTGTATATGTGAACAGATCAATTTAGTATTTTAGTTTAACCACTGAGGCATCAAGTCTCTTATCCGAGCAGGACTTAAAAGTCTTTTCTAATTGAGATACAGCCCAAGGAGTATCAAAAAGTTTGATCATACAAAGTAGCATTGGATATGCCCGATACCTATTGACAGGCCAAGTGAGTGTTTGATCAAAGATGGTAGCATTAGATGCTAGATAAGAAGTGACAAACTATCTATTTAAATCCTCTAACAAGGTCACACCTAATAGTGTGTTTGTAACCTTTAATAGGGTTGGCTCTTAACCGAGCTCACTTCAAAAGAGTGAAAATTTGGGGTACTGGTCCCAATGGTTTTTTTCCCTTAACAAGATTTCCACGTTAAAAACCCATGTGTTAATGTGTCTATGAGTCATTACTTTATTATTTTGCATTTCACTTAAGTAAATCTGGATTGATCGGTATACACTAGTTATTTACTATGTTTCGGTAAATAGAAAGATTGCTTATCCGTAAACATTCAGAAGAAGGTTTTACAAAGACTTATGACAAGTAGTAATTTGATATAAGTATTTCAAGGCATTCATCTTACAATACTAAAGATAACTAGAGGTATAAATTTGTGGTACTAAGTTTGAAGGGTTGATTTAAGGATTACTTTTTGAGGCCATTGATTCACCCTCCTCTCAGTTATTAATAACAATTGGTATCAGAGCTTGTGTGCTTAGAAGGAAGGTTTCAAGACCTAAGCTAAAGATCACGAGATGAATAGATGAGATGTGCCCAAGTTGAACAAAGACAACTTTGCTTCATGGAAAAGCAGGATAAGACTCCACTTATCAGGTATTGGAAATGATGTTACTCAATACTTAGATAATTAATATGTGTTGCCCACAGGAGCACTCACAGTTGAACAAATGAGAGAGAAGCATGAGCACAATTGCATGATAATAGAGCTTTCTTCCTCACTCTCCGATGTTGAGTTTGAAGATGTGAAAGCATGCACAACTGCAAAGCAGATGTGGGACAAATTTAAGCTTGTACATGGTGGTGATAAAAATGTTCTGAGAGCCAAGGAAGAAAGCCTTAGAGGAAAGTTTGATGATCTCAGAATGAAAGAAGGTGAAAAAATCACACAGTACAACACAATAATCAAAGAGGTAGTCAATGCTATCCAGGGAGTTGGAGGTGTACTAGATGAAGATACAGTGGTCAATAAAATTCTAAGAACTTTTCCGCCTACTTATGCTATTAGAGTATCTACCATACAAGAAATGAGAGCAGTAGCAAATAACAATGATACTCTAGATAGTTTGATTGGAAGACTGATTTCATTTGAGATGAATAATTTTGATAATAGTGTCTTACCAAACATAGAGTCTGCATTCGAATCTTCTTTGAGAATAAATAAATCAAGTCATAAACACGCTATGAGAAAAGATAGTGATAGTGAAAGTGAAGAAGAAGATCTTGATGAAATTGAAGCTCTTATGGCTAAAAGAATGTAGAGAGGCAAAGGTAAATACAAAGGTAAATTACCACTTGTATGTTTTAATTGTAAAGAGATTGGACACTTTGCTACAAGATGTCCTAACAGAAGAAAAGATGACAGAAGTAATGACAGGTGATTTGAAAAGAAGTATGACAGAAGTGATAACCAAGATTACAGAAGCAATCGAAAATTAGAAAGAAGAGATGCTTGAGACTACAAGGAAAAAGGAAAGAAGGCCAGTTACCTAGCTAAATGCAAAGATGAAGATGCTGACACCGAATCTGATGAAGACATCGAGATGGTATTTGTGGCAGTAAAAGATGATTCAAATGATGATGAAGAAAGGTATGTAGAAACTACACTCATATCTAAAGTTAGCAAAAATAATGTCTGGATCATAGATAGTGGCTGCACTCACCATATGACCAGTGACAAACAAAAATTTGAGACTTTTGAATACGATAATGGTGGTTCAGTAAGAATTGGTAATGACACACCTTGTTCAGTTGAAGGTAAAGGAACTATAATGTTGAATAACCTGATAAAATGTGAAAATTTTTATTGGGTTAAAGGATTGAATTATAATCTATTGAGTGTTTCTCAGTTGAATAATTCAAGTCACAGAGTATAATTTGAAAATAAGAAGGCAAAGATCTTCAATAAATCAGGAAGTCTGATAGGTACCGGTGAGCAGAAAAAAGGTAACTTATTCTATCTGAATGATACTGAAACCACTTTCTTAATGGATAGAAATGAAGACATATGGTTATGGCACAAAAGATTGTGTCATGTAAACTTTGAAAACATGATAAAAATAAGCAAAAGATAAATGTAAGAGGCTTACCGACGATAATTAAGCCAGACAATATCATGTGCAAAAATTGTCAAAAAGGTAAGAGGACAAAGTCTAGTTTCAAAAGCAAAAGCCATACATCTGATGCCATTTTAGAATTAGTCTATACTGATCTATGTGGACCCATTAGGACAAAGAGTTACTATGGTGATAGATATTTTATCCTCTTTGTTGATGATTACTCTAGAATGATGACAGTAATGTTTCTAAAAGATAAATATGAAGCACTCAAGATGTTTAAATGGTACAAAACAACGGTAGAAAAAAAAAGTGGTAAGGAATTAAAATGCCTCAGATCAGATAGAGGAGGGGAATTTATTTTAGATGAATTCACTAAATTTTTTAATGAGCATGGAATCAAAAGACAAGTCTCTGCACCGAGAACACCACAAAAAAATGAAATTACTGAAACAAGGAACAGATCCATTGTTGATTGTGCAAGGATATTGATGATAGAGAAAGGCATCACCCAAATCTTCTAGAGGGAAGTTGTCAGTACTACTATTTACACATTTAACAAAGTACAATTGAAGAAAGACACCAAGAAGACACACTATGAGCTATGGTATGGTTACACACCCAATGTAAGTTACTGAAATTTTTTTGGTAGTCAATGTTATATCTTAAAAGATGATAGAAATAGAAAGCTTGACTCCAAAAGTGATGAAGGAATCTTTCTAGGGTATTCCACCAAGAGAAAGGCTTATAAATGTCTCAATAAAGCCTCTAACAAAATTGTTGAAAGTACAAATGTAAAGATAGATGAATTTATAGAGAAGAATGAAAATGAAAGCACAAAACAACCAAAGGACTACAACAGGTTTGTTTACAATGAAGAACCTAAAACTCTACCTGAGCAACAATGTATAGCTCCCGAGCAACAGATTATTGCACCCGAGCATCAGGCTGCAAATACCGACAATCAGGATATTTCTCAAGATGATGTACCAAGTGATGGAGATCAAAATGAAGGACAAAATGATGATCAAGATGATAGAAAAAGAATTGAACCTATACTTGCCAGATATGTCAAAAGGAACCATCCACATAACTAGATCATAGGAGACAAGAAGGATGGTATGAGAACCAGAAGTAAGTCTCTAAACACAAGATGTCTTATTTGTGATTTTGAGACAAAATATGTCAATGCTGCACTTGATAATGATGAATGGATTAGTCCTATGAATGAGGAGATTGAGTAGATTGAGAAAAAAAGACATGGACACTTGTACCGAGACCAGATGGCATTCTATGACAAGAATGTCATCGGTACAAAATGGATATTCAGGAATAAACTGAATGAGAATGGAGAAGTCACCAGAAACAAAGCAAGACTAGTATGTAAGGGGTATGCACAAGAAGAAGGGATTGAATATGGAGAAACCTTTGCACCCATTGCTAGGCTAGAAGGAGTGAAAATATTACTTACTTATGCTACATGTAAAGGATTCAAGGTATACCAAATGGATGTCAAGTCTGCATTCCTAAATAAAATACTTGAAAAAGAGGTATACATTGAACAACCAAAAGGGTTTGTTGATCTAGACAAGAGGAACATGGTATGTAGACTACACAAAGAATTGTATGGATTAAAACAAGCACCCTGAGCATGGTACGAAAGACTTCATTCCTATCTCATAAGTATTGGATTTGTAAGAACTAGTGAAAATAGTAATCTTTATTTGAAGGATGATACTGATAATAACATTTTGATTGCTAAGATATTTGTTGATGACATCATTTTTGGAGGAAATTATTTCTATGCAAATCATTTGCAAATGAAATGAGCAAAGAGTTTGAGATGTCTATGTTTGGAGAGATCAAGTTCTTTCTTGGTATACAGATCATGCAACAAAATGAAGGTATTTTTATTACACAATCCAAATACATCAAAGAAGTGCTCAAAATATTCAAGATGGAAGATTCCAAGCCAGTTGGAACACCGATGGCAACTGGATGTAAGCTAAAAAAGGAGGAAAATTGACCTAAGGTAAATCAGACTTTGTACAGATCAATGATTGGAAAACTCATGTATGTTGTACATACTAGACCAGATATTGCACATGCAGTAGGAATAGTTGCAAGATTTTCTGCTAATCCCAGGGAATCACATATTACTGCTGTGAAAAGAATCCTAAGATATCTAAAAATACCAAGGAAAATGGCTTATGGTATAGAAGAGAAGGCAAATTTAAACTTAAGGTCTTTACCGACGCTGATTGGGATGGAAATATTGATGATCGAAAGAGCACAACTGGATGAGAATTCTTTATGGGTGACAGACTTGTCGCATGAATCAACAAGAAGCAAGGATGCATCTCTCAGTCTACTGCAAAAGTAGAGTATGTTGTTGCTGCAAACTGCTCAAATATTGCATGGATCAAACAGTTACTGGAAGGTATGCATATGAAAATTCTTGAACCAATAATTATCTATTGTGATAATACTAGTGCAATAAACATTTCCAAGAATTCAGTCATGCATGCTAAGACAAATCATATTGCCATCAAGTATCATTATTTAAGAGAACAAGTTCAAGCAAAGGAGGTGATACTTGAGCATGTGCAATCAAAGGAACAATTAGCTGATATCTTCACCAAGCCACTGCCCAAGGATGCATTCGAGTACTTGAGAAAAAGAATAGGGGTCAGACCCTTGTCTACTGGTTAGTAAGATGACTAGAAGGCTGCATCAACCTACATATTATCAGAATATCATTCATATTGATGCAAGAAAAGAGATGGACTTCAAAGATAAATCTATACACAACAAGGTACTTATCTACTCCAAGTACTAGAAGTGTTGTATTGCTGATGGATTGGGAAATTCAAGGAGTATATTATGGATAGAAAGAATTGTTTGGCATTACTGTCAAATATTTGTTTGGCATTGTTGTCAAAGGGAGAGATTATATCCATTATCACATCAAGGATCCATCACATTATCCAAAGGGAGAGATGTAACCAGAAAGGGAGAGTACATACAAAGGAAGAGAATTGCTGACAAGAAACATCAAAAGAAAAGAGAACAGTGAAAGGGAGAGAGTTTGACATAGGAAAAGAACACATCACATCAGAGGAAGAAAGATTCTACATCTATCCAGTGAAGGGATTGAAGACAGAGAAAAAGATGCAAGAATCAAATCTAAGCTCTCATAAGCTTACCGAGGACCATATATTTGTATCACTTATAGTACATAAGATTGACAGTTTGGTGAACTTCAACTGTTATATTTCATATTGTATTAGTGATAATATAGTGTGATAATGTAGTGTGTTTCCATCAATGCCAAAGGGAGAGATTGATGAACTATAACTGATTGAATGCTTGAAGATGTTAAGTTGATGATCACCAAGTCATAGAAAGTTTATGCAAGACATTAAATCACTTAATGTATTGTATTTTCATTGATGTAAACTTGATATAATCTGTATGGTCATGGACATATTTCTAGAGACTTCAAAGAACTGATGAATCAAAGGCTATACTATCAGTAATGCATATAATTCAAGTATTCACAAAGTGACTGTATACACCGATGGAGTGCACACCGACGATCAGAGTAAATCAATGAGAGAAAATTCATAGTGTTACCCGATGAGAAAATGCACAACATTACTGATGAGCAAAGTCACAGTGTTACCCGACAAGCAAAGTTACAGTGTTTCCCGATATGCAAAGCACAATGTAACTCGACAGACGGAGATCCCAAAGACAACTGAATTCACACCGATGGAACAGTTAGTTGTCACTGATGACTAACTAAAGTATTGACCGACATAATAGAGAGTTTAGAAATGACAAAATGCTTAGCTTTCAAGATCTAAAAATAGACTTAACTGATACTTATCATTGTTTTACTCGACAAGATAAAGCCGGAGATAAGTAAAGGATTTAAAGCTTCTTTGTCCAGTTTGCAAGAAGATCTATATGAGATAAAATTGGAGTTTTGCTTGAAATATAATTGGTGAGAATTATGGATCACACCAAGATCAAGAAAGCCAAGAAATGGTAAAATCATGTCTATATAAGAGACAAGCTCATTCATTATGAATAAGGGGAGTGACAAGAGAATAGACGCTGAAGATATTTTGAAAGAGAAGAAATTCTTCATTCATACCTGATCAATCGAGCTGAGGAAAGAGCTAAATTCTGTAGACACCGACGAACAGTGATACAACATCACAATGAAGAATAGTGTGGAGAAAAGGTATGGAATTGATAACATTGATCAGAAAGGTAATGCACTTACAATAGATCTAAAAATCTTCAATTCAAGTTATATATGTGAATAGATCAATTTACTCTTTCAGTTTAATCACTGAGGCATCAATTCTCTTATCTGAGCAGGACTTAAAAGTCTTTTCTAATTGTGATACATCCCAAGGAGTATCAAAAAGTTTGATCATACAAAGTAGCATTGGATATGCCTAATACCTATTGACAGGCCAAGTGAGTGTTTGATCAACGATGGTAGCATTAGATGCCAGATACTAAGTGACAAATTATCTATTTAAATCCTCTAAGAAGGTCACACCTAACAGTGTGTTTATAACCTTTAATAGGGTTGGCTCTTAACCGAGCTCACTTCAGAAGAGTGAAAATTTGGGGTACCGGTCCCAGTGTTTTTTTCCCTTATTAGGGTTTCCACGTTAAAAATCCATGTGTTAATGTGTCTGTGAGTCATTAATTTATTGTTTTGTATTTCACTTAAGTTAATCTGGATTGGTCGGTATACACTAGTTATTTACTTTGTTTCGGTAAATAGAAAGACTGCTTATTGGTAAACATACAAAAGAAGGTTTTACAAAGCATTCCGACAAGTAGTAATTTGATATAAGTATTTCAAGGCATTCATCTTATAGGACTAAAGATAACTAGAGGTATAAATTTCTAGTACTAAGTTTGAAGGGTTGATTTAAGGATTAATTTTTGAGGCCACTGATTCACCCCCCGTCTAAGTTATTACTAATAGATCTTTGTCTTGTAGTCGGTATGAGACCTTTCCTTTGAGTCCATTGTGTTGGAATGTACGATCTTCCTGGGATTTGGTATTAATTCCTAGACGTATTTTTTGTTGAAACTGAGGTAAATAGTGAGTCCAAGGTTGTTTTGATTGTTGTGGTTGAGGCCTCTATTGGAACAAAGATATATCCCTTGGAGGAAGTTGATTAAAAGTTGGACCCACAAAGATTGATCTAATTTGTTGTGAAGAATTAAACCCAAAGCCAATAGGGATAAATAGAGATGTCTGGGTACTGGTAAATGAGTTATAGCTTGTATGTGGTGCTAACTGTGTGCATAAATGTTGTCACACTTCTATGAATCATTCCATTCAAGGTTGCTCAAGAATGAGGCCTCAAATATCGACCCATAGCTCTCTAGTCATGGATGTGTAAAAATGTAAAATGAAGGCTCTCAGATTGACCTAGTTGTGTCTATTGCAAATATACCATGAAATGAGAGATTCGAATGCATGAAAATGAGATCTAATCTATATGATTGCAATGCATAAAATGAAATTAATCTAAATGATAACAATGC
>MU227754.1:1574919-1587538 GCA_018584345.1 Thuja plicata
CTTATAACCTTGTTTATCAACCATAGTGTATCCGGTAGTGTATCTATCTTGCAAAGCTTCTATAAGAGGTGATTGATTATTGTGTTCATGAGAAAATGTTGTGTAAGGTGGAATGATGGTTTTAGGAGAAGTTTCTTTGGATTTTCTCTTAATAGCATCATGGATCGGATAAGAAGGAGAAGGTAAATCTAGGAATTCTCGCACATCCTCATCTTGTACCATAGTTTGAGCCTCAACAAAAGTGTGAGAAGAACTAGGGATGGAAGATGGAAAAATAGGAGCAAGAGTATTAGGAATTGGATTGGGAAGGTTAGGAGGAAGATTAGGCAATGGTGTATCATCTACCAAATTCTTCACATAATCCAAAAGAGTAATGAGTCCATTACACACATCCTTAATAGAAGTTTTAAAAGTAGGGAGACTAGTATTGGTCAATCTCATAATGGCGTAAGCAAGCGCACTATGAAGAGTGATAAATGTAATAAAATGGAGAATAGTCTCATACACATCATAAGTACTATAAAGAGATGCGAAGAGAAGAATAATGAGAAAAATAACCATACACCAAAAGATCTTCATAGTGAATGAAATGCAAGAAGTGTTTTTGTATATTTTATGAATATTTAAATTTAAATTTTTATATTTATAAATGCAAATTTTAATCTAAGATGTAATTCTAACACCAAAGAGAAGGAGTTGTCTATCGCAGGTTCACCAAAATGTAAAGGAAGAAAAATCTTTCTTTTATTTTATTTAGTTTTATTAGGGTTTGATTATGTATTTCTCTAACATTTACATTTAAATTGTGTTTGTATTGAAATTTGATTATGAGGAAGATAAGATGTTCCACCTTTATCCCCAAATACACAAATGCAAGATCCAAGTTGATCAACCCAAAAGAGGGATTAATGCACAAGTGAATCAACCATTTGGAAAAGAGAACAAAGAGGGAGATCTTAAATTCTATTAATTGATTATATAGATATGATATATGGCAGTAATTGAAAAGGATGAGAAGAAGAACCAACCTTAAATAATTACAGATCAAAGAATGCTATTTTCTGAGGTCTGTAGACTGTTTCTGGAAAATCTAAAGTATGATTCGGAACCGGAACGTAGAGACGAACAAAACCCAGAAATATTTTTCCGATCTAACACTGTCTTATGAAAAAGGTTGACCTTGACCCACAAATGTCACCCCTGACCCAATAATGTTGACACTTACCTACACAGTGTCGACAGAAAATCCGTTTGCGGAGCCTGACAGAAAGCTGAAAAAGGTATCCAGATCTGAGTCCAGATCTGTAGTCCTAAACCTGTACCTGCAAGAAAAAGAGGTTTTTTTTTTTTGGGGGAGGGGTTTTCCTTAGTCAAACCCTGATTTAGGAATTAACCTTGAAATCAACAATGTATAGAATGCTAGCAAGTAGTAGAATTGAATCTAAGAATGAAGCTATGATATTAAATAGATATGCAGTTGTAATTCAAATGTAGCAAGTATGTAAGTATGAAAGTTTGGACTCAATAGAAACCATAAACCTCCATGATTGTATGCTTGAAATCCACCTTGAAGAGATGATGAAGGAGTCTTGATGATGCACAAAGGATCTTGAAGGAAGATCACACCACCGTGATGGCTAGATCTAGGGTTTGAATGATGAATCTTGAATGCTTGAACCTAATCCCTTCAAAGGCTTGAAAACTTGAATCCTTGATCTTCAATGGAGAACTTGAATGCTTGAGGGGAAGAATTGAACACCTTGAGAGCTTGAAAACATGTAGAATAATGGATTCTTGAACCTTTTGCTTTCTTGACAAAATCTTGATTAGAGCTTTTTGCACTTAGAAGACTTCTTCTTGCTCAATATCGCTTATATAAAATGACAGGAGAAAACTTCCTTTTATATGAAATTAGGGTACAATCTTCTAAGGAGGCTGACATAGGAGAATTAAATTCCAATTTAAACCTTTACCCCTAGGAGAAAACCTAAGTTAAATATAATTTAGGAATCATTGCTTCGGAACCCAAAACGACCAACCTGGAAGCGGGAAAATTGAATTTTGGATGACCCCCGGTAGCCGACAGACTTCCAGATTCAAAAGGGGGACCCTGGTCAGGGTTGAGGTCGACCCTAACCTAGGTCAAGGTTGAGGTCAAACTTGACCTAGGGGGTCAGAACCCTTGGAAAATATGCCAGGTGGGGTAGAAGGTACCCTGAGAGGCCCAATCAGGGTCCTAAACTGACACAGAAGCAGGGGATGATGCAGAAATGGAGGGACAATATGATGGAGGTCAAAAACATCCCCTAAGGAGGGCTAAATGTTCTTATCATGGAAGTGCTTCCATTTTAAGATGATACAATTATTTAATTATTTTTGGAGAAATAATTAAATGATTAGAAGACCAGATTTAGAAGAAATAGAAGATTAACTAATGATAAATTTTTTTATTAATTAATAGAGGAAAATTAGTAATTAAATGCAAGGTCGCAAGTATGTCCATTTTAGGGTGTCCACACTATCTATTTTGGTTCCAAATCTAAAAGAAAACAACTAAATGGGATTTCCTTTCATTCACATTCAAACTCATATTTTATTTATTGAAATGATCTTTTAGACTTTTTTTTCCAATCACTTGACTAAGTATTTGTATTATTAAACTTTTTTTCCAAAAACTTGAATGACTATTTTTGAATTATTTTTTATTTAGTTAAGTAGGAAATGACCCCAATTAGTTACACATCCAAATCCAAAATCATCCATCAAAACTAAACCAAGACTTAAAAAATAACAATTTATGAATTTTTTTACTGAATCAACAGGGAAAGGGCCCTGATCCCAGAGAGTACAATTTAGCACATAAAAACAAATTTTTGGCCATTACAACCTGAGGACTAAGAACCTTACAAGAAAAAAATCATCCAAAAACCCAGAACACAAAAACAGCAATGTATTCACATACAAACTGCTATCGCTATACCTTTTAAAGTTTTTAACATCATCAAAACACATATAACTATGAGAGTTTTTAGCCATCCGCTTGACTAACAAAATTGTCTTAGCCTGCAGGCCATGAGTATAAAAAATAAAGGTAAACAATTCTTAATAGTAAAAAACATAAACATCCTAAAATATAACACCTTGAAAATCATAAACCAAAGGCTAGTGGCCTTAACTATTGGTATCTTTAGTATCAAACATTTTAGAGATAATCTCCCAATTCTTTGAGAGATTCTTTAGGTTGTCTATCTAGTCTTCATTCTCTCTGCCCTCCTTGTTTTTGTCACCTCTTTCTTTCCTCTTCCTCTTATCATTCCTATTTATTCTAATATATCTAGAAACCACCATGGACACCACATTTTTCATGATACCATCAGTAATCCTGCAAAGGGTGGAAATATCCTAATCAAGCCAGTTTGGTATTCTCTGAAGAAGCAACATTATCTTCTAAGGAAATCACTCTTCTTTGAAAATTCTCAATTTTTTCATTGAGACTAATAGGAATATCTTTTTTCTTTATATGTATTAGGAGAAAGAGGAGCTTCTTCCTCAATAATTTCCTTATCAGGGATAGGGGACGCAAAGGATCTATTCATTACCTCTTCATAGTCAACCAAATTATCTGAAGTCTCCACAAATTTTTCTTTACTTTTCTCTTTGGAACCTCCCCCCACCTTATAATATTCATCATTAGAGTTATTAAAAAATTCCTCCTCCTTGGGGTTGTATTCAAAATTTGTTTAGGAATAGTTTCATCTCTGATTTTCTTCCCTTTTAGTTCCTTATTTAAAAACCCAGCCGACCTTCTTTCTCCAGAGCTCATATCCTATTTGGTATCCTCTTGGGTCTCCATTTCCTCATTCTACTCTTCAACATCTTCAATATCAACAAAAGGAATACCACCTTTAGTACCCTTCCCCTTTTTCCTTATCTTAGCTAGGCTTAGCTTTCTAATAGGGCATTTCTACTTTTTGAGGGTAGTTTCTAAGAGCTCGACTTCAAGGGGCTTTTTGATATGGGACTTAGTGGGTTTACCCTTCTTCTTAGGGTTAGGATTTTGTGATAAAGGATTGCTTTAAATGAGTTCTATATAGAAATAACTACGTAGGGGAGCATTTTGTTGGTCATCTTTAGCCTTAGGGAAGGAGATAAAATAGTACCTAAAAGGGGATTTATCAAATTTGTGTCGGTATAGGATATACATTAGCCCTTGGTGCATGGGGGGAAGCTCATTTAGTAATACTGCTACTCAGAAAAAAAAAGAAAAAGAAAATCATCATGTACTAATCTTTTTCCCATTCCTAATGTGGTTCAAGATTGGGAAATGGTAGCCATGGAAGGTAGTGTATATACCTTCTAAGGTAAAATACTTCATAAAATGATAGAAGACAAGAGGTTAAGGAGGAGGGAGAAGGGAAATTTCATACCCATTTTAATTTGAGGTGACCACCAACTTCTCACCTTTCTTGAAGGATTTCTTCATGTATTCCTTATAATATCCCAAGGTCTATTTCTCAAATTTATCCCCTTCACATTTCATCCCTGTAGCCTCATCAATCAGCTCTAGCGTGACTTGAAACTTTATGCTACCAATCATGACAAAACCCTTCTACCAAAAGCTGCAGAATTTAGTTGACAAAATTCTACATTATAACCCATCATAACTTGAAAGTAAGGAGTGAGCTCCGTTGCAGAAATTTTTTTTTACAGACCTTCATTTTTCATAAGTTCATTAAAATCTTCTGGTTCAAATCTTTCCAGAGGGCCACCCATCGTTATTAGGTTGGTAACCTAAATATTGCATACGTTCATCTGGCAAGGCCCACAACACACAATTGTACTATAAAATTTTAAAAAATCACTTTCACACTTTTTCCAATAAAAATCTCGATCCTTCTTTAAAAATATTTTAAAAACACATTGCATTAACATTTGTCCTTCTCCTTCATCAATTTTTGGCATGTTTTGATTGTTATACTTTATAATTAATATGTTAAATTGATCTGCTAGTTTGTTGAAGGGACATTTTCAACACAACTTGGCCATAGTGATGCTATCACCATTCATGGACGAGTTAGTCGAACAATTAATCTTGTCCTTAATTATGATTTAAACCTCCTCACAAAATCTTTTGCATATGATGTCAAATGTGTATTCTTTGAAAGGTGTAATATCTTTCTTTTCCATGATTACAAGTGTAATCATTATTAATGCTCTTGTAAATAATCGGCCCAAGATTTAAAATTTGATAAATACTTTTCTTTTTAGTACCAACCAAATGGATAGTGTTAGAAAAGAAATTTTTTATTTCTTTATTATTCTTCTCTTGGCGCCTTTTTTGAATTTGAAAAAGGTAAAACCCTCCTCCTCTTTGTCATTCTCAGACTGGAAAACCAGTCCCCAGATAACTCTTCCTTCTTGTCTTCTCCAATTTCTTTGCTTCTTCAAAACATAATTAAGCTTCTTTCTCATCACCATCAACTTCCCCATAAATTTGTAGTGATTTTGACTCATGAGAAATATTCTATTTTCTTTCATTTGCTAGAATCTCCATTAGCCCTTGAGGGCACTAGTTGAAGATAATGAAGCACTGGTTTTGAGAATTTAAATCCATATTTGCCATAAAATCCACAGTTTTATTTCCTTCTCTAAGAGTATGACAGACTTCATACATGAAGAAACCTGTCAACATTCTTTTGCAATCTTCTTTAAGACTTTTCAAATCCCACGCGCAACCATCCTCTGCCTTTAGGTGATCAATAATACATTTTTTGTCCCCCTCAATGAAAATCTTTTGGTAGTTTAGCTCCTTCAAACGCTTAATTTTGTACCAAGAAGGCATGGCCTCAACTCTGTTATTTGATGCAACTCCTAAATTCCTATAGTATACTTCTATGAAAGTCCCTTTCCAATCTCTTATCATCCCTCTGGTAGCAGAGACACTAGGGTTCCCTTTAGCACATCCATCAAAATTATACTTAATCCACCCTTCCTCAGGCATAATACATCTGGTGGTCTTTCTTCTCAAAATACTTATCCAATTGATATTAAAGAGGTTCTGAGATATTCCCCATATCTATTTTATTTTAGTTTCTTGCAAGTTAGGGGTAACCTTCCCTTTTCCAAATGAAGCACTATTCAGATTCTCCTCGATTTGTTGTTTTATGATTTGAGAAAGCATAGAACTAGTCCTTTATTAGTCTCTGAAAACCCTATTGTTGCGTTCCTTCCAAATATTTAAGGTTAGCATTGGGGTAATTTGGATCCATATGTTTCTAATACCTGGATGGTTAGAATTAGGACACAAATTCCATTGAACCATCAGACACTTGATGGACATCAGGGTGGCCTAGGACACTTGAAGTAAAGAGAGAATCTTTTTCCATATCTCTAAAGTAGAGGAGAAATGTAAGAATAAATGGTCAATACTCTCACTCTCTACCGATAGGCATAAAGTGCACCTATTAACCATAAAGAAGCCTCTCTTGTTTAAGTTGTCTATAGTTAACATAATCCCATGAGCTAAGATCCACCAAAAACTATTAATTGTCAGGATGAGATGAGGAATCAAGATATGATTCAACAATTGGTTACTATCTTCATAGGTCTTCATAGTCCAATATGTTGATTTGATAGTGAATGTCCCTAACTTATTATAACTTTAAATCTATTAATCTCTGCTGAAAGGAGAAAATAAGGAGTAGTCAGGTAGAAGGGGAAGCAAGTTATTAATCTCATCTTCAAGGTGTCTTCTATCCTATAAGGACCCTCTGGAATATTTTGAAGTTGTTCTTTAAAATCTTTCCATTTAGCTTTGTTATTCTGATAGGACAAATAATTGCTCACAATATCTCCATTCTTCCTAGTGAGGATTTTTTTGATATCCTTGAAAGTGTTGATAGCAGCCAAGGGTCTATCCTTATGCCATATATCTTCCCTAAATCTAGAATCTTTACCATCACCAACAAATTTTATGCTTCCTTTATAGCCGTTATTCTTAACTTTTAGAAGGTTTTTCCAAAAAAGGAGACCCAAAGGGAATCTCAGCATCATACAGAAAAGAATCAACATGCCTATTCTGAAGATATTTATCTTTAATGATATCAACCCAATCCTTCTCATTTTTAACCAAAAGCCAACCAAATTTGGCAATCATGGCTTTATTAAATAATCTGATCTTTCTAATGTTAGTAATAATTGAGAGGGGGGGGGGGGGGGAATNAGAGGGGGGGGGGGGGTGAATCAGTGGCCTCAAAAATTTATCCTTTAAACTTTAATCCACCAATCAATACACCTAGGATTATTAAGTCCCTACAAGATGCATGCCTTTAAATACTTTGAAATAATTAATTGTCTGTCGGTTTACCTTGTTTGTCCTTATTCTCCTTGATTACCGATAAGAAGTAAAACTTATTTACTAATACTTAGTAAATATGCAGAGTATACCAATCAATCCAGAAATGCATATGTGAAATGTAAAATAATAAAGTAATAAACCATACACACATAACACATGGATTTCAATGTGGAAACCCTGTTAAGGGAAAAAACCACTGGGACCGGTACCCCAAATTTTCACTCTTCTGAAGTGAGCCCTGTTAAAGGTTACAAACACACTATTAAGTGCGACCTTGTTAGAGGATTTTTATACATAGGTTGTCACTTAGTATCTGGCATCTACGCTACCATCCTTGAATCAGCCTTCTTCTTAGACTATCACTAGGCTTTATGCTAATCTTACTACCATCCTTGAATCAACCTCCTTCTTATACTGTCAATAGGATTTAGGTAAGACCAATGCTACTTTCATGAATCAACCTTTTTGGTAATCTATTAGGATATACCTCAATTATAGAAGACTGTTAAGTCCTTCTCTATTAAGAGACTTAATGCTTCAATGGTTAAACTGAAACACAATGATCTGTTTCTAATGCAACTTTGAATTGCACATTTTTAGATCAATTTATGTACATTACCTCTCTGATCAATGTATCAATTCAATTCCTTTGTGCTTCACACTTTCTGCTCTATGATGCTGTGCTTCACTATTTGTCGGTGTCTGTAGAATTCTTTAGCTCTCCCTTAGCTTGATTGATCAGGACGGTATGAAGTTTATCCTTCACCAGTTTCTCTTCAGCATCCTCTTTCTATTCACTCCCCTTTCGTGTATCTGATTGCCTACAGAAATGAATTATGCTTGTCTCTTATATAGACATGATATTCCTTAATTCTTGATTCTTGGCATGAAAAATAATTCAGCCAATTTTATTTATGGCTTTAACTCCTGATTTATCTCGTAGTTATCTTCTTGTCAACTGTATAAATCTTCTTTAAATCACTTTCTTAACTGTGGTCAAATAAAAAAAATAAAACAACTAGTTAAGTCTATCCTTAAGCTCTGCTAGCTAGATATTTTATCATTTTTTGATCTCTCTATTCCGTCAGTCAATTCTACAGTTCATCATCGGTGACAACTACTAGTTCTGTCGGTGTAACTTTAGTTAGCTTCAGGATCTCCGTCCGTCGGGCATCATTGGATTTTTCTCATTGGGCAACTCTGTTTGTAGCTTGTCAGGCAACACTATCTTCTACTTGTTGGTTATCACTGTGACTTTTTCTCTGTCTTTACCGATGGTGTGCACTCCATTGGTGTAGTCTGTCACTCAGTGAGTACTTGAATTTTATGCATTGCTGAAAGCATAATCATTGTTCCATTGATTCTGTGAAGTCTTTGACATTATGTACATGACCGTACAGATGATATCAAGTTGAAATCAATGACAATACAAACCATTAACTGATTTAATGTCTTGCATCATCTTCAACTTAACATTATCAAACATTCAATCAGTTACATGTCATCAATCTCTCCCTTTGGCATTGATGGAAACATACTATATTATCACACTATACTATTTCTAATACAATATGAAATACAATTGTTGAGATTCATCAAATTACCAAATAGTTTGTTTTGATAACTAATAAAAATGTTTGTCCACCAGTAAGCTCTGTGTTAGCTTAGATTTGATTCTTACAGCTTTCTTTGTTTCTTATTTTGATGTGTTGTGTCCTCTGTTTGTGTCAATTTCTCTCCTTTGACTGTTCTTCTTCTATGATGTCACTGTCTTTTATTTGCAACTTTTATACAAATTCTCTCCCTATAGATATGATCTCTCCCTATTTGGAGTAATCTGATAATGAATAGTTTCTGATGATAATATGAATACATTCTCTCCCTTTGACAACAATGCCAAACAAATATTTTACAAATATCTGACATTCTGTCAAACAATTTTCTTCTATCCTTAATATATTCCTTGAATTTCCCTTATCTATCATCAATATAAAAATATGCTTTGGTGCTCAGTTCTGATATATACCTTTCTGTATATAGATGTAGCTTTGAAGTTCATCTTTTGCTTACATCAATCATGAATGATATTCTGATAATATATGGATGATGTAGCCCTCATTCCTTTACTGACTGGTAGACATAGGTTTGACCCCTAGTCTCTTTCTCAGGTACTCAAATGTATCTTTGGGTAGTAGCTTAGTGAAGATATCAGCTAATTGTTCTTTTGATTGCACATATTCAAGTATCACCTCTTTTTCTTGAACTTGTTCTCTTAAATAATGATACTTGATGGAAATGTGTTTAGTCTTCGCATGCATGACTAGATTCTTGGAAATGTTTATTGCACTGGTGTTATCACAATAGATAATCACTGGTTCTATGGTCTTCATATGCATACCTTCCAGCAACTTTTTGATCCATGCAATATTTGATCAGTTTGCAGCAGCAGCAACATATTCTACTTCTGTAGTAGACTGGGAGATGCATCATTGCTTCTTGCTAATCCATGTGACAAGTCTGTCACCCATAAAGAATGCTCCTCCAGTTGTGCTCTTCTGGTCATCAAGATTTCCAGCCCAATCAGTATCGATAAACACTTTTAGTTCAAATTTTCCTTCTCTTCTATACCATAAGCCAAATTTCTCAATATTCTTCAGATATATTAGAATTCTTTTCACAACAGTCATATGTGATTCCCTGGGGTTAGCAGAAAATCTAGCAACAATTCCTGCTGCATGTGCAATATCTGGTGTAGTGTGTACAACATACATGAGTTTTCCTATCATTGATCTATATAGAGTCTGATTTACCTTTGTTGTCTTGTCTTTCTTTGTTAATTTGCATCCAGTAGCCATCGGTGTTCCAACTGGTTTGGAATCTTCCATCTTGAATATTTTCAGGACTTCTTTGATGTATTTGGACTGTGTAATGAAAATACCTTCACTTTGTTGAATGATCTGTAGACCAAGAAAGAACTTGATCTCTCCAAACATAGACATCTCAAAATATTTGCTCATCTCATCAGCAAATAATTTGCATAGCACATCATTTCCTCCAAATATGATGTCATCAAAAAATATTTTAGCAATCAAAGTGTTAGCATCAGTATCTTCTTTCAAATAAAGATTACTATTTTCAATAGTCCTCATGAATCCAATACTTATTAGATAGGAATGAAGTCATTCATACCAGGCTCTGGGAGCTTGTTTCAATCCATACAGGGCTTTGTGAAGTCTACATACCATGTTCCTCTTGTCTAGATCCACAAACCCTTCTGGTTGCTCAATGTATACCTCTTCTTCAAGTATTCTGTTTAGGAATGCTGACTTGACATCCATTTGATATACTTTGAATCCTTTGTATGCAGCATAAGAAAGTAGAATTATTACTCCTTCTAGCCAAGAAATGGGTCCAAAGGTTTCTCCATAGTCTATACCTTCCTCTTGTGCATACCCCTTGCATACTAGTCTTGCTTTGTTCCTTGTGACTTCTCCATTCTCGTTCAGTTTGTTCCTGAATATCCATTTTGTACCGATGACATTCTTGTCATCTGGTCTTGGTACAAGTGACCATGTCTTATTTTTCTCAATCTGTTCAATCTCGTCATTCATAGCACTTATCCATTCTTCATTATCTAGTGCAGTATTGACAGATTTTGGCTCAAACTCACAAATTAAGCAATTTGAGTTTAAAGACTTGCTTCTTTTTCTTGTACAATCTTTCTTATCTCCTATGATCTAGTCCTCTAGATGGTTCCTTCTTACATATCTTAAAAATATAGGTACAACTCTTTGTATATCAGCTTGATCTTCATTACCTTGCACATTATCTTGATTCTTATCCTGATCATCGGTAACAACATTCTGACCTTCGGTTGCAACATTATGTTTTTCTGGATTTAAGCACTGTTGCTTGGGTAGAGTTATGGGTTCTTCACAGTATACAAACTTGTTGTAGTCCTCTGGTTCTTTTGTTCTTTCTAGCTCATTCTTTTTTGCAAATTCATCAATCTTCACATTTGCACTTTCAACTATTTTTTTAGAAGCCTTGATTAGACATTTAAAAGCTTTGCTCTTGGTAGAATACCCCAGCAAAATACCTTTATCACTTTTGGCATCAAGCTTTCCCTTTCTATCATCTTTTAAGACATAACATTGACTACCAATTATTTTGAAGTAACTTACATTGGGTGTTTTACCATACCATAGCTCATAAGGAGTCTTCTTTGAGTCCTTTTTCAATTGTAATCCGTTAAGTGTATAGAAAGTAGTGCTTACAGCTTCCCTCCAGAAGATTTGGGTGATGTCCTTCTCTATCATCAGTGTTCTTGCATAATCAACTATTGATCTATTCCGTCTCTCAACAATCCCATTTTGATGTGGTGTTCTTGGTGCAGAAACCTGTCTTTTTATAACATGTTCATTACAGAAATTAGTGAATTCATCTGATATAAATTCTCCTCCTCTATCTGATCTCAAACATTTTAGATCCTTACCACTATTTTTCTACCATAGCCTTGTACCATTTAAACATCTTGAATGCTTCAGATTTTTCTTTTAGAAACATGACTGTCATCATTCTAGAGTAATCATCAAAAAAGAGAATAAAATATCTATCTCCATAATAGCTCTTTGTCCTCATAGGTCCACATAAATCAGTATGGACTAATTCTATAATGTCATCAGATGTATAGGTTTTACTTTTGAAACTAGACTTTGTCATTTTACCTTTTTGACAATTTTTGCACATGATATTGTCTGGCTTTGTCATCGTCGGTAAGCCTCTTACAATTTTTTTCCTGCTTATTTTCACCATGTTGTCAAAATTCACATGACACAATCTTTTGTGCCACAACCATATGTCTTCATTTCTAGTCATCAAGCAAGTGGGGTTAGTGTCATTCAGATAGAATAAGTTACCTTTGGTCTGTTCACTAGTACCAATCAATTTTCCTGATTCATTGAAGATCTTTGCCTTCTTGTTCTCAAATGCTACTCTGTGACCTGAATTATTTAGCTGACAAACACTCAACAAATTATAATTCAATCCTTTTACCAAATAAGCATTTTCACATTTAATCAGGTTATTTAGCATTATTGTTCCTTTACCTTCAATTTGACAAGGCGTATCATTTTCCATTCTTACTATACCACCATTATAGTATTCAAAAGTATTAAACTTTTCTTTGTCACCGGTCATATGGTGAGTGCAGCCACTATCTATAATCTAGATATCATTCTTACTAATCTTAGATATGAGTGC
>MU227754.1:1642434-1661596 GCA_018584345.1 Thuja plicata
TTTCTATTCCCATTGTTACCCTATATAAGCCTTTATTCTATAGTACAAGAGTTAATTTAAACTTCCAATAATGATAATTGAAAGGAGTTAGGGGTTTTATAGTCACATTAGGATCCATGCTACTACAGTTAGATCATTGCTTTGTAGAATGAAGAAATGAAGAATGAAAATCAGTTGTATGCCGACCTGGAGAAGTGTGAATTTTTTCAAACAGAAGTTAAGTATCTTGGTCATGTTATCTTAGGCAAAGTCAAAAAAGTTGATCCTACCAAGATTCAAGCCATAGTGGAATGGCCAACACCTATCAACATTTTAGAAGTTTGTAGTTTCATCAGTTTAGCTGTTATTATAGGCGTTTCATCAAGGGATTCTATAGATTAGCACATCCCATCACTTCCTTGCAAAGGAAAGGAAATAAGTTCATTTGGACTGAGAGATGCACAAAATATTTTCAAAACTTAAAAGAAAGGTTAACCAGTCCCCCAATTTTGGTTGTACCCAATCCCTTAGAAAACTTTATAGTTTGCACAAACGCCTCCTTGGAAGGCATGCAAGCAGTACTAATGCAAGATGGAAGGATTATTGCGTATGAATCAAGAAAATTTAAAGATCATGAGCTTAACTACCCTACGCATGATTTGGAATCGGCAACAGTAGTTCATGCCTTGAATTGTTGGAGACACTTCTTGTTAGGGCATCCGTTTAAATTGCACATAAACCACCGAAGCCTTTAGTACATTTTTACACAGCCAAATCTTAATGCCAGACAACGTAGGTGGATGTAATTTTTATGTGAATATGAATTTGACATTGGATATACTTAGGGAAAAGAGAACATGGTAGTGGATTCTTTAAGTAGAAGAAGGCATGAACTATCATCACTTTCTCTTACTACGTATTTAAGGAGTCATATTTTGCATACACTCCCCTCGGATGCTTGGCATCAAGAAGTTAGAGTAGAAATAAAATCAAAAAGGACCTTAGAAGGAAGATTCTCAGGTTGTTCTTTAGAATCAGACGGGTTTAAGATAACAAGGCCAGATTTATGTACCACTTTCAGGTGACCTTCGGAAGGTCATCATGACCAAAGCTCATTGTGCTTCCTATTCAGCTCATCCAAGGGTTAAGAAAATGCATGACCTATGATAGATATATTTTTGGTCAGGTATGAGGAGATATATAGAATATTTTGTGGCTAGGTTCTTGGAATGTTAGAGGGTCAAGGTCGAGCATCATCATTCAATAGGCCTCTCGCACCCACACTTGATTCCCAAGTGGAAATGGGATACGATATCTATGGATTTTATTATGGGACTACCGGTCACTTATCAGAGACATGACACTATCATGGTCACCATTGATAAGTTTCCCAAGGTAGCACATTTTTCTCCCATGCAGTCATCCTATACTTCCTCCTGAATAGCCATGGTTTTCATGAAGGATATAGTCAGGTTGCACAATGTCCCTAGGAAGGTTATCTCATATAGAGATCCTGTGTTCACTTTAGAGTTTTAGACATCATTGCAGCGTGCCTTAGGGACTCAGATAAACTTTAGTTTGGCATATCATCTATAAAATTACGGCTAGACTGAGTGGGTAAATCAGGTACTTGATGGTATGCTCAAAATGTATGTAATAGATAGGCAGTCCCATTGGGAGGACTATTTGTATCTAGTAGAGTTTATAGATAATAATGGTTATCAGAGTTCTATTGGAATGTCACCTTACCATGCCCTTTATGGTCTTCCTTATCGTACACCTCTGTTTTGGGAACGCTTAGAGGATATGGTATTGCTTGGACCCAAAATGTTACAAGATATAAAACAACAGGTGCAGAGAATTAGAGAAAACCTTGTGATAGCTTAGGAAAGGCAAAAAAATCATGTTGATGCTCATAGAATTGAGAGAAATTTTTCTATAGGAGACAAAGTGTTTTTGACAGTCCTCCCATAGAAGAGCCCTATCTGTTATGGAAAAGGTTCTAATTTGGAACTTAGGTTTGCGGTTTCATTTGAGATCCTGGAGAGGATACGACCTATTTCCTACCGACTTTCCCTACCGCCTAGCCTTGCCTGTATTCATGATGTGTTTCATGTATCTATTCTTAAAGAGTAGATGCTTGATCTGACTCATGTATTGGATTGGAACACTTTACAGGTAGAGGATGGGAAGCTGGCTTTGGAGCCGGTATGTATTCTCTAGCAGTGGACTTTGACCCTTAGGGGTTGTAGCATAGAGAAGGTAAGGGTCCCATGGGACCCTAATGATGAGGTCTTAGCTACATGGGAGGATGCTAGAAGACTCAAAGCTACATATCCATATTTATTTGTAGGCTTTCAGGAGCAATCCTAATCCTATGGGGTGAGGATGTAATGCCCACCCTAGTATCTTGATATTTGGCACATATAGGATTTCTATATTGAGCATTATGGACTCTATGTTTTTTTTATTTTGATTAGTTTATGAGACATTATGAGCATATGTTTGGATAATTAAGCTATTTTATGGAACATAGAAAATGATTTAAAAAATTTATTCAAGACATGTTGTTCATATATTTTATTGTATCATTTATAAAGATGATTCATTTCTTAATTTACATTATGGAGTAATGATTATTTTTGGAGCTAACCATACTAATTCAATTATTGTTTGATATTGATGCTATCTTATGTGTTTGTGGGATGAGGAGAGTCAGTTGTAGTCACTTATAAAATAGATCCACATGATGTCGCACTCTCCCTCCATGTTTGACATGGTTTGTATATTTATATATATGCATATATGTTTCTCTCAACTTGGTGATGCATGATGCAGGTTCCAGGAATCAAATTCACCTAGCTACACAGGTCTGAGCATCCCTTAAAAACCCTCAAACGTTGTTGTGTGGAGATATTTCCAAGGCACTTATAGGGAGGTTGGATGATCCAATCACAAGCTCATGCTCTTTACCTTTCAATAGACTATAAGGTGCCTCCTCTACACACCTTCTAACCTATAGGATCTCTTCAAGGTTATTGGTTTGATAGTCTCCTTGACCAACCCAAGTACCAAGAAAGAACTACCAATCCATGTCTTCTACTTGGTGCTTGCTAGCTTCCTAGTCTTTAGCCCTTAAACTCACTTAAAGACTTTCCACCCCAAATATTATAAAGTATTATTGCAGAGATGAGGAGGTTTTCTTAGAAATTTCAATTTGATCAACTAGAGGTGTTAAGAGTCCCTCTTTATTCATCTTTCTAGTCTATTTCTTCAATTGGCTTTAAAACAAACCTAATGGCTAGTAGCCCTATTATGTCTCCTAATCCGAGAAAATAGGGATTTTCACCACTTCTTTCCCAAAGGACCCTGTAACTTTCCTTTGGATTCTTGGTTCATTTTCCAACCTCTCAAGGATTTTTGGGGTCTTAGGGTTCCACCCTTCAATACAATTCCCTAACCCAAAATGTGTGGTTTTAGGACTTCACTAGTTTCTTGACTAGTCTGCAAGTTTTAGGCTCCAATATGGATTTGAATGACCTTAGCCTCTTCAAAAAATGTTTAGAAGACTCCCAAATTCCATTCCCAATATCTTATTGGGTCTTTAGTTCACACCCCTGCAAGTAAACAACTTTGCAACATTGTTTTCCCTAGTCGGGCTCACCACTGGCTTGCCTAGGGAAAAACCTTAAAAATGCTTCTTTTCCATTTAACAACCCAAGATCCTATATACATGAGGTACATGGAGTCTATTCACTATCCCAAAGAGGCCATACATTTTAAAAATGGGATAGTGAGCTAGGTCTCCATCTTCGACAACTACCTAGTTTGAACCAATGAGCAGTGCAAAACATAAATATTTACACTAAACTAATTACAAGACTTCAAAACACCAAACCAATGGCACAAAAAGAAAGGTAAATAACTATTTTAATCCATTCACATGCTACATAAACAAATTTAATCCATTTGCAAACTACTATAACTCTGTAACTAACAAATTTACTCACAACCAAGCACTTCTCAGTATTCTCAAAGCAAAATCTGTACAATAGGTGTCTAACCGTGGGATTAGGTCATCTTCTATCTTAAATAGGAAAATTAAACCTTTGGTTTCAACTTAGGAGACTACTTCATGGAGTTGCAAGATTTGGAAAATGTTGTCTGATCAAATTTTAAAAGTTGCAAAAATTGCAATGCAACTTTTTTACATCTTTTTGCATGTTTTTACAACTTAATGAAAATGAGATAAAACACTCATCTAACCTCATCCTAGACTCCAGCCTAGGTTCAAATATTAATCTAAACATATCCAATCCCTAATGATATCATGGTGATATCATCATCTCTTCTAACCAATCAGGAGGCTTTACAACATTTTAGCCCCTAATTGCAACTTTTTGAGGACTTTAAGACTTAACTAGACCCTATTCCCTATTCTACTCACACACTGTGGTCAAAATTACCTTATAAAATGAACAAAAGGCCTTAGAGGGCTTCACACAACAAAATTGCATAGGATTGACTTTACTAACCCATGGGTGCTCCTGCACCATTCTCCCCCTCTACACAAAGATTAAGGAACCTAAGGGGGTATCAAAGAGATATCAATGCCAAGCTTCTTGAAATTTCTTTCCTCCACCCATATAGCTTTAGATTCAGGGTGAACCTTCCACTAGACCAAGTGCTCCATATACACCTTCTATCTGGTTGTATTCTTCACTCTGGACTCTAAAATATTGTCTTCTTGAGGCTTATTTTTTGGAGGTAAAGCTACTGTACTGACATCTTCTTTCAGATATATTTGTTGTTATGGTTTATTTTAGACAATGTTCCCTTAAAATTCACTAATTTTGATACATTAAACACTGGTGTGATGCCCAAATCTAAAGGAAGTGCCACCTTATAGGGATTTTTCCCATACTTATCTAGTATCTTGCATGGTCCCACTCTTTTCACTTGCAACTTTGTCGGCATTCCTTTCTGCAATTTGGATTTGTTTAGATGAACCATGACATAGTCTCCTACTTCAAACTGAACATCTCTCCTTTTTTCATCCACCTTAACTTTTAGTTTGTGAGTAGATTCTATTATAGTCTTCTTGACTTGCTCCTGAATCTCCTTCGTTGTCTGGGAGAAGTCTTCTACATGACCACTCCTATACTATGTGGCTCCTAGATCTCTGAGTTCACACACTCCCCTTGGGTGCATTCCATATACTATCTCAAAAGGACTTATGCCTGTGGTCCTAATAACACTTTCATTATAGGCATATTCACCTTGTGGTAGAACTAGATCCCATTTTTTACCATACTCTTTGGTTAGACATCTAATTAAGTTACCCAACACCCTATTAATCACCTCAATTTGACCATCTTTCTGTGGATGGTAAACAGATCCAAAGGACAGGTTATTACCCAATATTCTCTTATAGAGTCTTCCAACAATGACCCATAAACTTGACATCCCTGTCTAACACAATACTTAGGGGCAGTCCATGTATCCTCACAACTTCCTGTTAGTAATAACTGAGAGGGGGGATGAATCAGTGGCCTCAAAAATTATTCCTTAAATCAACCCTTTAAAAATTATTACCACTTTTAAGCCTCTAGTTATACTTAGTCCTACAAGATGAATTCCTTGACATACTTATATCAAATTACTATTTGTCAGAATGCTTTGTAAAACCTTCTTCTGAATGTTTACCGATAAGCAGTCTTTCTATTTACCGAAACATAGTGAATAACTAGTGTATACCGATCAATCCAGATTTACTTAAGTGAAATGAAAAACAATAAAGTAATGAATCATAGACACATTAAAACATGGATTTTTAACATGGAAACCCTGTTAAGGGAAAAACCACTTGGACCGATACCCCAAATTTTCACTCTTCTGAAGTGAGCTCGGTTAAGAGCCAACCTTGTTAAAGGTTACAAACACACTGTTAGGTGTGACCTGTTAGAGGATTTAAAGAATAGTTTGTCACTTAGCATCTGGCATCTAATGCTACCATCCTTGATCAAACACTCACTTGGCCTATCAATAGGTATCAGGCAAATCCAATGCTACTTTCAATGATCAAAATTTTTGATACTCCTTGGGATGTATCTCAATTACAAAAGAATTTTAATTCCTACTCGGTTAAGAGACTTGATGCTTCAATGGTTAAACTAAAACTGTAAATTGATCTGTTCACATATACAACTTGAATTGTAGATTTTCATATCTATTGTAAGTACATCACCTTTTAGATCAATGTTATCAATTCAATACCTTTGCTCCACACTGTTCTTCTTTGTGATATTGTATCACTGTTTGTCGGTGTCCGCAGAATTTAGCTCTTTCCTTAGCTTGATTGATTAGGTCTGAATGAAGAATTTCTTCTCCTTCAGAATCTCTTCAGCATCTATTCTCTTGTCACTCCCATTCACCACCTTCATAATGAATTAGGTTGTCTCTTTATAGACATGATTTCACTGTTTCTTGGCTTTCTTTATCTTGGTGTGATGCACAATTCTTGCCAATTATATTTAAAGAAAAACTGTAGTTTTATCTTGTAGAGATCTTCTTGCCAACTGGACAAAGTAGCTTTAAATCCATTACTTATCTCCGGTTTTATCTTATCGATTAAAACAATGATAAGTATTAGTTAAGTCTATTTTTAGCTCTTGACAGCTAAGCATTTTGTCATTTCTGAACTCTCTGTTATTTCGGCCAATACTTCAATTAGTCATCGGTGATAACTAACTGTTCTCTCAGTGTGACTTCATTTGTCTCTGGGATCTTCGTCCATCAAGCAACATTGTAATTCTGTCTGTCAGGTTACACTGTGCTTTGATCGTCGGTCAACACTGTGACTTTTCTCGTCGGTAATGTTGTGCATTTTCTTGTCGGGTAACAATGTGACTTTTCTCTTTTACTCTGACCGTCGGTGTGCACTCTGTCGGTGTATATAGTCACTTTGTGAATACTTGACTTATATGCATTATTGATAGCATAGCCTTTGATTCATTGGTTCTTTGAAGTCTTTGGAAGTATGTCCATGACCATACATATTATATCAAGTTGACAACAATGACAATACAATATATTAACTGATTTAATGTCTTGCATAAACCTTCTATGTCACTGTGATCATCAACTTAACATCTTCAAACATTCAATCAGTTATAGTTCATCAATATCTCCCTTGGCATTGATGGCAACACACTACATTATCACACTATATTATTACTAATACAATATTAAATATAACATTTGAAGTTCATCAAACTATCAATCTTATGTACTATAGCTGATACAAATATCTGGTCCTCGGTAAGCTCTTATAGCTTAGATTTTATTCTTGCAACTTTCTCTCTGCCTTCAATCCCTTTACTGGATAGATGTAAAATATTTCTTCTTCTAATGTGATGTGTTCTTCTCTTGTGTCAAACTCTCTCCCTTTCACTGTTCTCTTTTCTTTTGATGTCTCTTGTCAGCAATTCTTTCCCTTTGTATGTACTCTCCCATTTTGGTTACATCTCTCCCGTTGGATAATGTGATGGATATATTCTCTCCTGATATAATTTATCCTTATATAATCTCTCCCTGAGGTGATAATGGATATAATCTATCCCTTTGACAACAATGCCAAACAAATATTTTGACAGTAATGCCAAACAAATCCTTTCTATCCATAATATACTCCTTGAATTTCCCAATCCATCAGCAATACAACAACTCTGGTGCTCAGAGTACATTATACTCCTTGAATTTCCCTTGTCTACTAGTCATTTTACTAACCAGTAGACAAGGGTCTAACCCCTAGTATCTTTCTCAAGTATTCAAATGCATCCTTAGGCCGTGGCTTGGTGAAGATATCGGCTAATTGTTCCTTAGATTGCACATACTCAAGTATCACCTCATTTTCTTGAACTTCTTCTCTCAAATAATGATACTTGATGGCAATATGCTTTGTCTTAGCATGCATGAATGGATTTTTGGAAATTTTTCTTGCACTTATATTATCACAATAGATAATTACTGGTTCAAGAATTTTCATATGCGTACCTTCCAGCAACTATTTGATCCATGCAATATTTGAGCAGTTCGCAACAGTAGCAACATACTCTACTTCTACAGTAGAATGAGAGATGCATCCTTGCTTCTTGTTGATCCATGTGACAAGTTTTTCACCCATAAAGAATGCTCCTCCAATTGTGCTCTTTCGGTCATCATTATTTCTAGCCCAATCAACGTCGGTAAAGACCTTAAGTGTTAGTAACATCGATAAAGACCTTAATAGTAATGACTAACAGGAGGGGTGAATCAATGGTCTCAAAAATTTATCCTTCAATTATTTACCACCAATCAAATTAACCTCATATTATTAAGTCCCTACAAGATGCATGCCATGAAATTACTTATAATGATTAACTATCTGTCAGTTTTCCTTGTCTGTCCTTATTCTCCTTGATTACCGATAAGCAATAAAACTATTTACCGAAACTCAGTAAATAAGTAGAGTATACCAATCAATCCAGAAATGCATATGTGAAATGTAAAATAGTAAAGTAATAAACCATACACACATAACACATGGATTTTAACGTGGATACCCTGTTAAGGGAAAAAACCACTGGGACTGGTACCCCAAATTTTCACTTTTCTGAAGTGAGCCCTGTTAGGATCCAACCCTGTTAAAGGTTACAAACACACTGTTAGGTGTGACCTTGTTAGAGGATTTAATACATAAAGGTTATCACTTAGTATCTGGCATCTATTGCTACCATCCTTGAATCAGCCTCCTTCTTATACTGTCAATAGGTATTGAGCAAGTCCAATGCTACTTTCATGAATCAACCTTTTTGGCACTCCTTGGGATGTACCTCAATATATAGAAGATTGTTAAGTCCTGCTTGGTTAAGAGACTTGATGCTTCAATGGTTAAACTAAAACACTATGACCTATTTCTAATGCAATTTTGAATTGTAAATTTTCATATCTATTTAAGTACATTACCTCTTTGATCAATGTATCAATTCAATTCTTTGTGCTCCACACTTTCTGCTCTGTGATGTTGTGTTCATTTTTCGTCGGTGTCTACAAAATTATTTAGCTCTCCTTTAGCTGGATTGATCAGGACTGTATGAATTTCTTCTTCATCAGTTTCTCTTCAACATCCTCTTTCTATTCACTCCCCTTCCCCATGCATATGGAAATGAATTAAGCTTGTCTCTTAAATATACATGATATTCACCATTTCTTGATTCTTGATTCTTAATTCTTGGTGTGAAAAAAAATCTAGCCAATTTGATTTAAAGCATAACTCTTGATTTATCTCGTAGTTATCTTCATGCCAACTGTATAAATCAGCTTTAAATCAATTACTTAACTCTGGTAGAATAAAACAAAGAAAACAACTGGTTAAGTCTATCTTTAGCTCTTGCCAGCTAGATATTTTGTCATTTTCTGAACTCTCTGTTCTGTCGGTCAACTCTACAGTTAGTTATCGGTGACAACTACCAGTTCTGTTGGTGTGACTCCAGTTAGCTTCGGGATCTCCGTCCATTGGGCATCATTGGATTTTACTCGTTGGGCAACCTGTGGTTTTTCTTCATCGGGTAACACTATCTTTTGCTCGTCGGGTATCACTGTGACTTTTCTTCTTTGCCTTTATCGATGGTGTGCACTCCATCGGTGTTGTCTGTCACTTGGTGAATACCTGACATTTATGCATTGCTGAAAGTATAAAATTTATTCCATTGATTCTCTGAAGTCTTTGGCATTTTATACATGACTGTATAGATGATATCAAGTTGACATCAATGACAATACAAACCATTAACTAATTTAATGACTTGCATTATCTTCAACTTAACATTGTCAAACATTCAATCAGTTATATGTCATCAATCTCTCCCTTTGGCATTTATGACAACATAATATATTATCACACTATACTATTTCTAATACAATATGAAATACAATAGTTGAGATTCATCAAACTACCAATCAATTTGTTGTATCAACCGATAAATGTCTGATCACCGGTAAGCTCTGTTTTGGCTTAGATTTGGTTCTTGTAGCTTTTTACTTTTTGATGTGTTTAGTCTTCTTCTTGTGTCAATTTATCTCCTTTTCCTGTTCTCTCTTTTATGATGTCTTTTTCTCTTTTCAACAACTCTCCCTTTGTATAAACTTTCATACAATTTGCTCTCCCTAAGGATATAATCTCTCCTTGTTGGAGTAATCTGATAATGGATAATCTTTTCTCTTTTCGAGAAGAATGTGATAATATGGATCTCTCTCCCTTTGATAGCAATGCCAAACAAATATTTTACAAATATCTGACATTCATTTCAAGCAATCTTTTCTCTCCATCCATAATATATTCCTTGAATTTCCCTTATCCATCAGCAATACATTAACATGCTTTGGTGCTCAGTTCTGATATATACCTCTCTGTATATAGATGTATCTTTGAAGTTCATCTTTTTGCTCACATCAACATGAATTATATTCTGATAATATGTAGGCTGATGCAGCCTTCATTCTTTTACTGACTGGTAGACAAGGGTTTGACCCCTAGTCTCTTTCTCAAGTACTCAAATGTATCCCTGGGTAGTGGCTTGGTGAAGATATCAGATAATTGTTCTTTTGATTGCACATACTCAAGTATCACCTCTTTTTTTTGAACTTGTTCTCTTAAATAATGATACTTGATTGCAATGTGTTTAGTCTTGGAATGCATGACTAGATTCTTGGAAATGTTTATTGCACTGGTGTTATCACAATAGATAATCATTGGTTCTGAGATCTTCATATGCATACCTTCCAGCAACTGTTTGATCCATGCAATATTTGAGCAATTTGCAGCAGCACCAACATATTCTACTTCTACAGTAGATTGAGAGATGCATCCCTGCTTCT
This sequence comes from Thuja plicata, assembly GCA_018584345.1. Taxonomy (NCBI): domain Eukaryota; kingdom Viridiplantae; phylum Streptophyta; class Pinopsida; order Cupressales; family Cupressaceae; genus Thuja; species Thuja plicata. The sequence continues at coordinate 1,653,331 of MU227754.1, forward strand.
TGCTAATCCATGTGACAAGTTTGTCACCCATAAAGAATGCTCCTCCAGTTGTGCTCTTCCAGTCATCAAGATTTCCAGCCCAATCAGCGTTGGTAAACACCTTAAGTTCAAATTTGTCTTCTCTTCTATACCATAAGACAAATTCCTTACTATTCTTCAGATATCTTAAAATTTGTTTCACAACAATCATATGTGATTCCTTGGGATTAGCAGAAAATCTAGCAACAATTCCCACTGCATGTGCAATATCTGGTCTAGTGTGTACAACATACGTGAGTTTTTCAATCATTGATCTATACAAAGTTAGATTTACGTTTGTTTTCTTGTCTTCCTTTGTCAACTTACATCTAGTAGCCATTGGTGTTCCAAATGGTTTGGAATCTTCCGTCTTGAATATTTTTAGGACCTCTTTGATTTATTTGGACTGTGTAATGAAAATACCTTCACTTTGTTGAATGATCTATAGACCAAGAAAGAACTTGATCTCTCCAAACATAGACATCTCAAACTCTTTGCTCATCTCATCAGCAAATGATTTGCATAGCATATCATTGCCTCCAAATATGATGTCATCAACAAATATTTCAGCAATCAAAGTGTTAGCATCAGTATCTTCTTTCAAATAAAGATTATTGTTTTCACTAGTCCTTATAAATCCAATACTTATTAGATAGGAATGAAGTCATTCATAATAGGCTCTGGGAGCTTGTTTCAATCCATACAAGGCTTTGTGAAGTCTACATACTATGTATCTCTTGTTTGGATCAAAAAACCCTTTTGGTTGTTTAATGTATACCTTTTCTTCAAGTATTCCATTTAGGAATGCTGACTTGACATCCATTTGATATACTTTGAATCCTTTATATGCAACATAAACAAGTAGTATTCTTACTCCTTCTAGCCTAGCAATGGGTGCAAAGGTCTCTCCATAGTCTATACCTTCCTCTTGTGCATACCCTTTGCATACTAGTCTTTCTTTGTTCCTTGTTACTTCTCTATTCTCGTTCAGCTTATTCCTAAATACCCATTTTATACCAATGACATTCTTGTCATCTGGTCTTGGCACAAGTGACCTTGTTTTGTTCTTCTCAATCTGCTCAATCTCATCATTCATAGCATTTATCCATTCTTCATTTTCTAGTGCAGCATTGACAGATTTTGGCTCAAACTCACAAAGTAGGTTAAAGACTTACTTCTTGTTCTTGTACCAGCTTTCTTATCTCCTATGATCTGGACCTCTGGATGATTCCTTCTTACATATCTTGCAAGTATATGTATAGTTCTTTATCTATCAGCTTGATCATTATTTTGATCTTCATTCTATTCTTCATTACCTTGCACATTATATTGATCATTACCCTGACCGTCGGTAACAACAGTCTGACTACCAGTTGCAACATTCTATTGTTCTGGAATTAAGCATTGTTGCTCAGGAAGAGTGTTGGGTTCTTCACAATATACAAATTTGTTGTAGTCCTCTAGTTATTTTTTGCTTTCCAGCTCATTCTTTTATGCAAATTCATCAATCTTTACATTTGCACTTTTAACTATTTTGTTAGAGACCTTGATGAGACATTTAAAAGCTTTGCTTTTGGTAGAATACCCCAGAAAAATACCTTCATCACTTTTGGCATCAAGCTTTCTATTTCTATCATCCTTTAAGACATAACATTGACTACCAAATATTTTGCAGTAACTTACATTGGGTGTTTTACCATACCATAGCTCATAAGGTGTCTTCTTTGTGTCCTTCTTTAATTGTACTTTGTTAAGTGTGTAGACAGTAGTGTTGACAGCTTCCCTCTAGAAGATTTGGGTGATGCCTTTCTCTATCATCAGTGTTCTTGCATAATCAATTATTGATCTATTCCTTCTCTCAGCAATCCCATTTTGCTGTGGTTTTCTTGGTGTAGAAACCCATCTTTTTATACCATGCTCATTACAAAAATTAGTGAATTTATCTAATATAAATTCTCCTCCTTTATCTGATCTCAAACATTTCAAATTATTACCACTTTGTTTTTTCTACCATAGCCTTATACCATTTAAACATCTTGAATGCTTAAGGTTTATCTTTTAGAAACATAACTATCATCATTCTAGAGTAATCATCAACAAAGAGAATAAAATATCTATCTCCATAATAACTCTTTCTCCTCATAGGTCCACATAAATCAGTATGGACTAATTCTAGAATGTCATCAGATGTATGACTTTTACTTTTGAAACTTGACTTTGTCATTTTACCTCTTTGACCATTTTTGCACATGATGTTGTCTAGCTTTGTCATCGTCGATAAGCCTCTTACATTTCTCCTTTTGCTTATTTTCATCATGTTGTCAAAATTCACATGACACAATCTTTTGTGCCGCAACCATATGTCTTCATTTCTAGTCATTAAGAAAGTGGTGTTAGTATCATTCAGATAAAATAAGTGACCTTTAGTCTGTTCACTGGTACCAATTAGTTTTCCTGATTCATTGAAGATCTTTGCCTTCTTTTTCTCAAATGCTACTCTGTGACCTGAATTATTCAGCTAAGAAACACTCAATAGATTATAATTCAATCCTTTTACCTAATAAGCATTTTCACATTTAATCAGGTTATTCAACATTATTGTTCCTTTACCTTCAACTGGACAAGGTGTATCATTACACATTCTTACTGTACCACCATTATAATACTCAAAAGTGTTAAAATTTTCTTTGTCACTGGTCATGTGGTGAGTGCATCCACTATCTATAATCTAGATGTCATTCTTGATGACCTTAGATATGAGTTGATTTTCTACATACCTTTCATCTTCATCTGAATCATCCTTCACAGCTACAAATACCATCTCAATGTCTTTATCAGGTTCAGTGTCAGTATCTTCATCTTTGGAAGCATCTGGGTAGCTAGCCTTCTTTCCTTTATCCTTGTAGTCTTGGGTATCTCTTCTTTCTGATTGTCGGTAACCTCTGTAATCTTTGTTATCACCTCTGTTAGATTTCTTCTCAAAAGATCTATCATTACTTTTGTCATCTTTTCTTCTGTTAGGACATCTTGTAGAAAAGTGTCCAATCTCTTTACAATTAAAGCATACAAGTGGTAACTTGCCTTTGTATTTACCTTTGCCTCTTTGCATTCTTCTAGCCATAAGTGCTTCTATTTTATCTAGATCTTCTTCTTAAATTTCACTTTCACTGTCTCTTCTAGATGAGTGTCTATGACTTGATTTGATTATTTTCATAGAAGACTTAAATGCAGACTCTAAGTTTGATAAGACACTATTGTCAAAGTTATTCATCTCAAATGAAACCAGTCTACCAATTAAACTATCAAGAGTAACTGTATTGTTTTCTACTGCTCTCATTTCTTGAATGGCAGAAACTCTTATAACATATACAAGCAATAAGGTTCTTAATATTTTACTTACCACTATCTCCTCTTCAAGTGTACCTTCAACACCTTGTATAGCATTGACTACTTATTTTATCCTTGTTGTATACTGTGTGATGTTTTCCCCTTCTTTCATTTTGAGATCATTAAACTTTCCTCTAAGGCTTTCTACCTTGGCTCTCAGAACATTTGTATCACCTCCATGTACAAGCTTCAGTTTGTCCCACATCTTCTTTGTAGTTTTTCAATCCTTGACATCTTCAAATTTAGCATTAGAGAGTGAGGAAAAAAGCTCTACAACCATGAAGTTATGCTCATACTTCTCTCTCAATCAATCTAATGTCAATACTCTTGTAGGCAACGCATATTCATTATCTAGGAATTGAGTAACATCATTACCAATACCTGATAAGTGGAGTCTTATCCTGCTTTGCCATGAAGCAAAGTTGTCTTTGTTCAACTTGGGCACATCTTGTCTGTTCATCTTGTGATCCTGGCTTAGGTCTTGAAACCTTCCTTCTAAGCACACAAGCTCTGATACCAATTTTTAGTAATAACTGAGGGGAGGGGGGTGAATCAGTGGTCTCAAAAATTTATGCTTCAACTATTTACCACCAATCAAATAAACCTCAGATTATTAAGTCCCTACAAGATGCATGTCATGGAATTACTTATAATGATTAACTGTCTGTCGGTTTTCCATGTTTGTCCTTATTCTCCTTGATTACCGATAAGCAGTAAAACTATTTACCGAAACTCAGTAAATAAGTAGAGTATACCAATCAATCCAGAAATGCATATGTGAAATGTAAAACAGTAAAGTATTAAACCATACACACATAACACATGGATTTTAACGTGGAAACCCTGTTAAGGGAAAAAACCACTAGGACCAATACCCCAAATTTTCACTCTTCTAAAGTGAGCCCTGTTAGAAGCCAACCCTGTTAAAGGTTACAAACACACTGTTAGGTGTGACCTTGTTAGAGGATTTTATATAGAGAGGTTGTCACTTAGTATCGGGCATCTATTGCTACCATCCTTGAATCAGCCTCCTTCTTAGACTGTCAATAGGTATCGGGCAAGTCCAATGCTACTTTCACGAATCAACCTTTTTGGCACTCCTTGGGATGTACCTCAATATATAGAAGATTGTTAAGTCCTGTTCGGTTAAGAGACTTGATAGTTTAATGGTTAAACTGAAACACCATGACCTATTTCTAATGCAACTTTGAATTTCATATTTTCAGATCTATTTAAGTACATTACCTCTCTGATCAATGTATCAATTCAATTCTTTGTGCTCGACACTTTCTGCTTTGTGATGTTGTGTTCACTGTTCGTCAGTGTCTGCAGAATTCTTTAGCTCTCCTTTAGCTTGATTGATTAGGACTGTATGAAGTTCTTATTCATCAGTTTCTCTTCAGCATCCTCTTTCTATTCACTCCCCTTCCCCATGCATATGGAAATGAATTAAGCTTGTCTCTTAAATAGACATGATATTCACCATTTCTTGATTCTTGATTCTTGATTCTTGGCATGAAAAACAATCCAGCCAATTTGATTTAAAGCATAACTCCTAATGTATCTCGTAGATATCTTCATGCCAAATGTATAAATCAGCTTTAAATAAATTACTTAACTCTGGTTGAATAAAACAAAGAAAATAACCAGTTAAGTCTATCTTTATCTCTTGCCAGCTAGATATTTTGTCATTTTCTAAACTCTCTGTTCTGTCGGTCAACTCTGTAGTTAGTTGTCAGTGACAACTGCTAGTTCCATCAGTGTGACTCCAGTTAGCTTTGGGATCTTTGTCCGTCGGGCATCATTGGATTTTACTCATCGGGCAACCTGTGGTTTTGCTTCGTTGGGCAACACTGTCTTTTTCTCGTCAGGTATCACTGTGACTTTTTTTTTTTTTCCCTTTACCAATGGTGTGCACTTCGTCAGTGTTGTCTATCACTTGGTGAATACTTGGCATTTATAGATTGCTGAAAGCATAACCTTTGTTCCATCGATTCTCTAAAGTCTTTGGCATTATATACATGACCGTACAGATGATATCAAGTTGACATCAATGACAATACAAACCATTAACTAATTTAATGCCTTGAATTATCTTTAACTTAACATTGTCAAACATTCAATCAGTTATATGTCATCATTAAGTTCAAATTTTCCTTCTCTTCTATAACATAAGCCATATTCTTGGATATTCTTTAGATATCATAGGATTCTTTTCACAGGAGTCATATGCGATTCCCTAGATTTAGCAAAAAATCTTGCAATTATTCCTACTGCATGTGCAATATCTGGTCTAGCATGAGTTTTCCAATCATTGATCTGTATAAAGTCTATTTTACCTCTGATGACTTATCCTCCTTTGTCATCTTACATCCAGTTGCCATCGGTGTTCCAACTAGTTTGGAATCTTCCATCTTGAATATTTTTAGCACTTCCTTGATGTATTTGGATTTTGTAATGATAATACCTTCATCTTGTTGCATGATATGTAGACCAAGAAAGAACTTGATCTCTCCAAACATAGACATCTCAAAATATTTTCTCATTTCATTTGTAAATGATTTGCATAGCATATCATTGCCTCCAAATATGATGTCATCAACAAATATCTCAGCAAAAAAACTGTTAGCTTCAGTATCTTCCTTCAAATAAAGATTATTGTTTTGAGTAGTTCTTACAAATCCAGTACTTATGAGATAGGAATGAAGTCTTTCATACCATGCTTGGGGTGCTTGTTTCAATCCATACAAGGATTTTTGTAGTCTACATACCATGTCCCTCTTTTCTAGATCAACAAACCCTTCTAGTTGTTCAATGTATACCTCTTCCTCAAGTATTCCATTTAGGAATGCGGACTTGACATCCATTTGGTATACTTTGAATCCTTTACATGAAACATAAGCACTTAATATTCTCACTCTGTCTATCCTAGCAACGGGTGCAAAGGTCTCTCCCTAGTCAATCCCTTCTTCTTTTGCATACCCCTTGCATACTAGTCTTGCTTTATTTCTGGTGACTTCTCCATTCTCATTCAGTTTATTCTTGAATATCTATTTTGTACTGATGACATTCTTGTCATCTGGTCTTGGTACAAGTGTCCATGTCTTTTTTTCTCAATCTGCTTAATTTCCTCATTCATAACACTAATCCATTCATCATTATATAGTGCAGCATTGACATATTTTGGCTCAAAATCACAAATAAGACATCTTGTGTTTAGAGACTTACTTCTGGTTCTCATACTAGCCTTCTTATCTCTAATTATCTGGTTCTATGGATGGTTCCTTCTGACATATTTGAAAAGTATAGGTTCAATTCTTTTTCTATCAGCTTGATCATTAATTTGTCCTTCATTCTGATCTTCATCGCTTGGTATCATCTTGAGCAATATCTTGATTGTCAGTATTTCCAGCCTGATGCTCGGGTGCAATAATCTGTTGCTCAGGAGCTATACATTGTTGCTCAGGTAGAGTGTCAGGTTCTTCATTATAGACAAACCTATTGTAGTCCTCTATTTTTTTTTTTCATTCTTCTCTGCAAATTCATCTATCTTTACATTTACACTTTCAACAATTTTGTTAGAGGCTTTATTGAGACATTTATAAGCCTTTCTCTTGGTGGAATACCCTAGAAAGATTCCTTCATCACTTTTGGAATTAAGCTTTCCATTTTTATCATCTTTTAAGATATAACATTGACTACCAAAAATTTTGAAGTAACTTACATTGGGTGTATAACCATACCATAGCTCATGTGGTGTTTTCTTGGTGTCTTTCTTCAATTATACTTTGTTCAATGTGTAAACAATAGTACTAATAGCTTCCCTCCAGAAGATTTGGCTGTTGCCTTTCTCTATCATCAGTGTCCTTCCACACTCAACAATGGATCTGTTCCTTCTTTCAGCAATTCCATTTTGTTGTGGTGTTCTCGGTGTAGAGACCTGTCTTTTGATTCCATGCTCATTACAAAAGTTAGTGAATTCATCTAAAATAAATTCTCCTCCTTTATCTGATCTTAAGCATTTCAATTCTTTACCACTTTGTTTCTCTACCATTGCTTTGTACCATTTAAACATCTTGAATGCTTCAGATTTATCTTTTAGAAACATTACTGTCATCATTCTAGAGTAATCATCAACAAAGAGAATAAAATATCTATCACCATAATAACTCTTTCTCCTCATGGGTCCACATAGGTCAGTATGGACTAATTCTAGAATGGCATCAGATGTACGGTTTTTTCTTTTGAAACTAGACTTTGTCATCTTACCCTTTTGGAAATTTTTGCACATGATATTGTTTGGCTTAATCATCGTTGGTAAGCCTCTTACATTTCTCTTTCTGCTTATTTTTATCATGTTGTCAAAGTTTACATGACACAACCTTTTGTGCCAAAACCATATGTCTTGATTTCTAGCCAATAAGCAAGTGGTGTTAGTATCATTAGATAGAATAAGTTACCTTTTGTCTTCTCACCGGTACCAATCAAACTTCCTGATTTATTGAAAATATTTGCCTTCTTATTCTCAAATGCTACTCTGTGACCTGAATTATTCAACTGAGAAACACTCAATAGATTATAATTCAATCCTTTCACCCAATAAGCATTTTTACATTTTATCAGGTTATTCAACATTATAGTTCCTTTACCTTCAACTAGACAAGGTGTGTCATTACCAATTCTTACTGAACCACCATTATAGTATTCAAAAGTCTCAAACTTTTGTTTTTCACAGGTCATATGGTGAGTGCAACCACTATCTATGATCCAGACATCATTTTTACTAACTTTAGATATGAGTGCAGTTTCTACATACCTTTCTTCATCATCATCTGAATCATCTTTTACTACCACAAACACC
>MU227754.1:1697745-1721189 GCA_018584345.1 Thuja plicata
TCAGATCCAAAACAAGACAAGAAAAGAGAATGTTCTTTCAAAATATTCTTTCTGTAATACGGATATGTCATACAAATGATTGAATAATCATCAATCATTGAGAGCAGGCCCACAGAACTGTTTTTTTTCTCCAACGGATCTTTTAGAAATGGGCACCCGTTATTTAAATGAAACGGGTGCCCGTTTCGATTTCAACGGTCCAAAAAAAAATGGGCACCCGTTTTTTGAATTTTAAATAACAGGTGCCCGTTTCTAAAAACTAGGAGTGGGGACTGTACCTTCGCCTTGGTTTTTAGTTCGGGACAGGCTCGGTCCCACCAAGCTTGTGCTTGGCCTTGCAAAAAAATGACTAAGGCATTTAAAAATAAAATTTGCGCCTTGTCATGATTTTTCGGAGGTCAACTAGAATGAAATTTTAGACGAAACGAAAACCCATTTCAGTTCATATTGTACAGATTATAAAAATATAATTTTTATAATGATATGACAAATTTTAGTATTTTTCCAATAATTATTACGCCAAATTGGTACCTAAAGTTGAAATAGTAAGGTTAACTAAAATTTTAATAACTTTTTTGATTTTCGGTTTTTGAAAAAATGAATTATATGTGACCAATCTACATAGAATTTCCTTCAAGATAAAAGAAAAAAGAAAATCCAAAAAAAGTGAAATTTTCATCAAATTATGGTGGCCGTACACCAGAGGTTTTGAAAATGTACTTTATACTCAATTAAAAATGAATAAAAAAAAAAATTTCAATTAAAAAAAAATCAAAAATATTCTGACCAATCTTTGATGTGTTAGCTACCTTTATCCAGAAGAATTAACAAAAATTCATTTATTTACTTCAAAATAGGGTGGTCGTACACGTGTGTGGTATGGTCTTGAAACTGAAATTTTGAAAAGGGGTTTTTAAACATGCCTATTAAAATATATTTTTTACCATGTGCGTATTAAAAAAAATTACATATTTGAAAACTAGACTCCGAGTACTACATTTTCTATTAGTGAATTTTTCTAAGATTCAATTTCTAAGTGCCTCAAATTTTGACATCAATTGACTGCACATTTGAAAAATAGGAAAAACACTTCCACTTTTTGCCCAAAAAGTGGACTCAACTTCTTGCTGGCACCCATATATGTTTTACTGTGGATACTGATACATGCATGTTTTAGGCAGCACAACCAAGAAATTCTTGGGCTTTATCGATGGGTTATGAAATAGATGGTGATATTGTGTTACTTCATGCTAATGAGTTATTATCAAAACTGATTGATGTCAATACTACTAGGTTTTGTATTTATGAAGAAAACTATTTGTAAATTCATTCACAATTGATTGCACCTATTATAGAGAGGAGAGTAAGGGAAGAGGTTTATCATTTACCCAAATAGAGTGGCATTTAAAATATATGATGAGTAAGATCAGGAGGAAGTTTGAGACTAAACATGCAGGAACTTCTACTATTGTTGTAGAAAAAGATGATGTAGAGGTGTTAACTCCTACAACCGGTAAGGAAAAAGGGAGAACTACTAGGAGCCCCATAGTACTAAAGGAGAAAGATAAGGAGAAGGAAGCAGAGAAAACACTTGTGACAGAACAAAGGAATTACAAGAGAAAGAAATGAATGAATCATGGTTACAGAGACTCTAAGAATAAGAGAAAAAAGAAGCCTACTACTAAATAAGATGAACATAAAAATAATTCAGAAAAATATTAAGCTGAGTTGAAGGCTAGTGGGAATAAATATAAATTAGTTGGTATGACAACTGAGAAGTCAGTTAATCCTAAGATTTTCATAATTTTGAGTGCAAATATCATAGTAGAGAGTATTAAGGAATATGGTGGTGTTGGTGATAGAAACCGATGTTATGAGATCTTTGATGATGCAGATAAACAAAAGATAGAAGATGTTATTGTTTTTAGTTTGCATTAGTTTTGTAGAGAACCTAGTGAATTACATTAGACTATATCTGTGATGCAAAAACATCTAGGGTCCTTGGTAATCTTGCATCATCCAAAAATAATCGGTATTCTGGTGAACTCTTGTTACCATTTTTTTGTTTATTTATGTTATTGGTCACCAGTTGGGTAATTGTTGGCTAGGTAGAGTTTTGTGGATCATCAGAAGGTGCAATCATGATATGGTGTTCATGGTGTCATAAGGAAGCTTTTACTATGATAGCACCTCATTTGGAGTTAGAATTCTTGGGTTATATTGGATTCTATTATTATATGTATGAAGGAGTTTTTGGTTCCAAGCAATTTTATGAGATTTGGTGAGCGGTCAATCTATAGAGATTTTAGGAAGGAGCGGTGAAAAGGGTTTGTTCCTTATTTTTCATATGTTCTATGTCTATGATATAGATTCTTTTGGTGAAGTCTTTTGTGAGATACTATTTTTTTCTCTATCGGTTGTTGTTGTTCTTCATGACACTAGTTCTTGGAGTTAACCACTTGATTGATTGTGGTTGCAGTCGTTGTTCCGATCGTTGGAGCCGAATGATGTGATTTCCTAGGTGGATCTATATGTGGCCAACTTGATTTTTTGGATACATCCTTGTGAAATGAATTAAATTTTGTATTTAATTAGGGTTTGGACTAACTAGGTCTAAAATATTTCTTCGGATATGTAAAGTTTGTTGAGGCCGACCTATTCAAGGTTGTGTGTAAATTTAGGGCTTGCGATCATTTAGAAAGAAAGAGGAAGAAGTTTGGAGAAGGGTTGAGTAGTATAGAAGTTTCTAGAGGATTTCTCTGAGACTTAAGAAGATCTAGGAATAGGTCTGAGTTGGGTTTTTTTTTGTTTTTCTTTGTACTTGGTTGAAATCGGGAAGGCTTTACAGCCCGACATGTAAAAATAAATTATGATTAATAAAACTTGTTCTTTGGATGCAATTTATGTTGTTGTTAATTGTATCTTGTTTTTTTTGCTATGTTGATAGCTGTTGCAAGGATTTGATATCTCCTTTGGGGATTCTTTGTGCTTGACTGCACCAAGTGGTATCAAAGCATGGTTTGATCTTATTATGGTGGCTACCGATCTGTATTCTAGACTTGTCGCATTATTGCGAGGTGGCAGAGACTAGATTTGACTTGCGCTAGCGAAGGATTTGCTTAAGGTGACTAGAAAGGAGATTTGTTGCTACTTGTTGAGATTTTCTTGGGAACTAGGGTTTTTCAAGGGTTAGGGTATCATCTTTGGTGAATCAAATCATTGATTGAAGGTAGTTACACCCTAGATTTGGAAGGATGCCACCAAGTAAGAGCCCTAGGCTTATGAAAAAATTGAAGGAAGATCTCTAAATTGAGATTAGACATGAGATGACTGGTTTTAGGATTGAGGTCATGGAAGGGATCAAGACTATTGTTGCTAGATTGCGTAGGAATTTTTTATCTGATGATGGTTTTGAGGAGGCTATAGAGGGATTTAAAGCATCAAATATTTCTAGATCTGTTAGGAGTGATGGATCTGACCATTTGGTGAGACCTATAGAAAGCCTTGGTGGTGGTTATAGTTTAGAAGTATCTAATTACTTAGATACTTTGAATCCTGAAGACCTTATTGATTGGATCGGTGAGTTAGAAGATCACTTTGACTTAGAAGATATTCAAGTTCCTTGGAGAGTAAGGTTGGCATAGAAAAATTTGAAAGGTCATGCATCTTTGTGATGGAAATAATTGTAGAAGGATTGAGAAGAGGAAGGATAAATGAAGATCACTCGGTGGAGGCTAATGGTTGCAAATTTGAAGACTAAGTTCATACCTAAGGACAATAAATTTGAGTTATTCAAGAGGTTGCAGAACTTGAAGAAAAAGGACTTGAGTGTGAAGGATTACACCAAAGATTTTTACAAGGTAACCATTAGATTTGGTCACAAGGAGTTTTTTAAAGAGAAGGTGGCTAGGTATGTGAATGGTTTGAGGTTCAATATTTAGGATGAGATAAGTATGTTGAGGAGACTTATAAGTATTCCCTAAATGGAGAAGATAAGGTGAATAGGGAAAAATAGAGTAACTCTAGAGGAATAGAGAAGCAAGTTGCTAGTGGTGATAAAGGAAAGAAAGTGGGTGAAGTAGAAGCTAAACCATTTGCACCTAAGGGAGGTAATGGTGGTAAAGAGTTTAGAGGCACTTTCTTTAAGTATGGCTTGAAAGGACACAAGGATTTTCAGTTTAAAGAGAACAAGAGAGTTTCTTGTGTGAGTGAAGAAGGCGGACCATCTGTGAGTGAATCAGACAATGCCCCTGAAGGTGGAGAAAATCTTATGCTTAGAAGAGTTTGGTGTGTAAGGATGCAACACCTTATCATTAGAAGAGTTTGGTTAGGACCAGATGCAAGGTTGGTGGTAAGTGTTGTGATATGATTGTAGATGGTGGAAGTACTGATAACTTAGTTTTTAAAGAGCTGTTACAAACACTTGATTTGAAAAGACTTAGATATCCAAGACCTTATAGGATTGGTTGGTTGCACGATGATCATGTGGTGGAAGTAAGGGAATAGTGCATGGTAACTTTTTTCTTTGGTTCTTATAAGGATGCAGTATTATGTGACATAGTGGCCATTAGTGCATGTCATTTTTTACTTGGTAGACCTTGACAGTATGACAGAGAGGTTTTTCATGACTGTAGATAGAATGTCTTTACCATTAGCAAAGATGGTAAGAGGTGCAGATTGATTTATTTGGTAGATAGGGAGAAGAAGGTGAAGAATCCGAGTCTTTGTATAAGGTATGAGTTGAGAGAAGACCTAAAGGATGAAATTAAGGTTGGACCTGATGGTGACTTGGATCTGACTCATTTGCTAAACCTGGTTGATGACAAGAGGAAGGTAATGTAGGTTGCAGATGAAGAGGGTTTTTGGATGACGAATTAGTACGGGATTATTGTCCCTTGTTCTTTTAGATTTTCATGACTTGTTCTCATGGAAAATATTTTCATACCCCAGGTGTCTAATGCAAGAGCATCTAGGGTCCTTGTTAATCTTGCATTATCAAAAAACAATCGGTGTTCTTGTGAACTCTTGTTACTATTTTTTTTTTGTTTATTTCTATTCTTGGTCACCAGTTGGGTGATTACTATCTTGGTGGAGTTCTGTGGATCTTCAAAAGGTAAGGTCATGATATGGTGTTCATGTGGTCATAAGAAATATTTTCCTATGATATAAAATCATTTGGAGCTACCGTGCTCAAGTTATCTTGGATTTTGTGATTGGATGTATGAAGGAGTTTCTGGTTCCAGATAGTTTTCTGAGATTTGGTGAGTGATCGATCTATAGAGATTTTGGGAAGGAGATATAAAGAGGGGTTGTTCCTTATTTTTATAGGTTCTATGTCTATGATAGCACTTCTTTTTGTGGATTTGTTTGTGAGATATTTTTGTTTTCTCTATCGATTTCTATAATTCTTCATGACACTGGTTCTTGGAGTTAACCAGTTGATTGATTATGGTTGCAGTCATTGTTCTAATCATTGGAGCTAAATGGCTTGATTTCCTAGGTGGATCTATATGTGTCTGACTTGATTTTTTGCATATGTCCTTGTGAAATGAATTAAATGTTGTATTTAATTAGGGTTTGGGCTGACTGGGTCTAAAACATTTCTTAGGATGTGTAAATTTTTTTGAGGCTGACCTACTGGAGGTTGTGTAAAAATTTAGGGCTTGCTTGATCATTTAGAAAAAAAGAGGAAGAAGTCTGGAGAAGGGTTGAATAGAAGAGAAGTTTCTAGAGGATTTCTTTGAGACTTAGGAAGATCTAGGAATAAGCGTGAGTTGGGTTTTGTTGTTGTTTTTCTTTATACTTGGTTGAAACTAGGAAGGCCTTACAACCTGACATGTATAACAAAATTCTGATTAATAAAACTTGTAATTTGGATGCAATTCATGATGTTGTTGATTGTATCTTGTTGTTTTCCACTTTGTTGATAACTAGTGCAAGGATTTGATATCTCCTTTGGGGATTCTCTATCCTTAACTGCACCAAACTGATTCACTATATAAGAAGATTGAGGTGAGATGGAGAGATGATCTAAAGAAAGAAAGAGAAATAATGGAGAAAGCATTAATCCTACTCAAGCCTGAATTACCTATTGAAGATGTAAAGCTTTTAATTAAGGCAATGAGACCTAGATTCAAAACAAGAACTAGAGTATGCAAGATACTTATTGGTGAATCTCAGGCAGTCCATAATGAGACAATTACCATCATGAAGGAGAATTTGAAAGAACACAAACTGGTAGAAACTACTCAAGAGGAGGTGATAGTAGATGAACTTGTTTCTACTGAACAAGAAATGGAAAACATTATAGGTAATTTACCTTCTGATACACCACAACAAGATCCTAATGTTGAAATTGCAGATGTGCAAGGTAAAGGTGATGAACAAAAAGATAAAACTGCAGAGGTGGAGATACATATTTTAACTACTATAATTGGATAGACTGGTGATACTAAAAAGAAAGATGAAGCTGATGTAGCAGCACATTCAATGAAAATAAAATTGAATCTTGGAGAGAGTTCTAGTTCCAAGATAAAGAGAAAGTATGTTGACGTTCCTAAGGAAGAAACTAAGGATAATCTTAAGGATGAGAAAGCTAAGGTCATTCAAGGACCTATTTATATTACTAAGATGAGTCCTAGTGAACTAATGAGAATATCATACATACTTAAGCTGAAATAAAAAAGGGATAAACTAAGAAGTGAAAAGGGACAAGCTCAAGTACTAGAGACAACTTGAGATATTTTGTCTGATCTTGTACCTGAAGTTGCATTTGATCCAAATGCTCCCACAATTGAACAAATAGATACTTTGGTTAGTGCTATTACTGAACAATTTTCAAGCTTGGAGGATGCATCTATGAATATAGCTAAGTTGGATAATGAGAAGAAGAGTTCACTGAGAAGTTGATTGAAATTATTACATCAGATAGAAGAAAACTTACAGTTCAAGTAAATCAGGTAAAGGAAACTTTAAATGAAGTTGGTCAATTGTTAGCCAAAGTTTCTAATTTTTCATTGTTTTCTCAAGATTTGGAGCTGAAGAGGAATGAAACTCAAGAGGAGCTTAAATATTTAATTTCTAGTTTCAATCCTATTGCACATTCAACTACAACCTATGGATCACAAGTGAACGTGATAAATCACAAGATAAAAAAATTGCAAGGAGAATAAGACAAGAGTTACTGGAATTATAGACCTATTTCATTCCCACACTTGATGTTATGCAACAAAATGTTAAAGAAGCTGAGGTAGAAATTGGGTTACCTGATATGAGTACTCTTGGAGCCATGGAAGAGTTAGCTTCTATTCTACATGAACAAATTAAAGCCATTGTACACTTGCAGAAGTCATGGGAGATTTCCTTGGACTTAGCAAAAACAAAATTTAGAGAGGTTTTTGAGAGGCTATGATTGGTGAGTTTTAATTTTTGAAAGATCATTTTTGTACCTTTGTAATTGTTTTCAAAGGGGGAGTGATCGGTATGCTGAAAATACAACTGAGGGAGTGATCGGTTTATAATATAGAGTAATGTATTGCAGATGGTTATATTGCTCTGTATATGTTTTGGTGATCGGTAAGAAGAATTTTCACTATGTTTTTCCATCAATGCTAGAGGGGGAGATTGTTGGCATTATGATGGATTTTGGAGGTGAAATGATGAGTTTAAGTTAGTCATTGATGACAGATTATTAATTCTATTAGTTTTGGTGAATAGGTTACCATTACCGATTAACGAGATGAATAGGTGAAGTAGATATGATAAGTGTTCTGATTGATGAGTAGGAAGATAGTAACAAGAAAGTGTTTTGAGTAGCGCTCAAGATTGTGAGAACATCGGGTGGTGCAATCATTACTAGAGCCTTATTATGGGTATAGAAGTTTAGATGTATGACCGTGATAATTAATTTAACATTTTATGAAATTTTGTATTTTGGTGATTGTTCTATATGAACTGGTTAAGTTACCGATTGGTTCCTGATGATCAGATGGTCAAGGCGGTTAAGTTAATGTCAGTATTTTGTATTACATTTTTGGCTGACTTGTTAAGTTTTATTGACGCAGATTTTCATGAGTTAAGTCAAAGTTGAGGGACGACTTGTGGATTGTTTTTAATGTTTAACCAACTTAAGAACAACTATATATAAAGGAATACTAAATCAAAGATTTAGGGTTGTTGATCATGTTTTTTGTGGTTGTGATCAAAGACAGAGGCTGAGTATTGCTTCAAGAGTTCATAGACTGAATTGGATCTTTCAGGCAAGCAGTGCCATTCCAGATCAATGATTTGAGTTCATTGCTCAAGGCTAACTCTAATAGGTTACAAAGGTTAAATCCCTTAACAGGGTGGACTCTAATAATTATTTTTAAATAAATACTCTAACAAGGTGACTTCTGAGAAGAAGTTCTAAATCCTCTAGAGAGGTAGATCTTAATAGGTCTCTTTGTACTTCTAACAAGGTACTAGTCACTTTTAACTAGGTGAGCCCTTAACAGGGAATTGTAAGCTCCTAACATGACAACTCTTTTAATATAGTAAAGAGATTTATGGGTGTCATCTCCTTTGTGGGTTTCTCCCTCTTACAATGGTTTCCATGATGAAAATAGTGGTGTTATGTTTTATGCTTTGTGGTTGATTGAATTACTTTACTTTTATTGCATAGTTACAGTTGCTTTTTTAGTTTTGTGGAAGTTACTTAAAAGTATAATAAGATAATTGGTTCAAGAATTAGTACATTTTTTGTTTACATTGATTCACCCCCTCCCCATCTCAGTGCTTGTATATATTAACAATAGCATAGTTCCACCACTCCCTGTAAGAGTATCCTTCTTCTGGCTTAGGGATAGAGTTCCAAAGACCCACTAAGGCAACTAGACAAGAATGTTTTTTAAAATGTGAGGTATTGAGCTTGTATTATAGCCATGACTCACTATTAGCCTTAATATTTATTGTGACTGAACAAATAATAGTAAAATAATTTGAGAAAGTTGAAAAACAATCAACTTTAAGATAAAGGTTGGGAGGGTCTTGGATATTTTGTAAATTAGGGGAAATATACAACCTATCTACTTTTCTCAACTTTCTATCTTCTCAAAATTTATAATTAGACCAAGTGAACCAAATATTGTCATGGCTATGAATTTTGTTATGTATAGAATCTAAAATACCAATGGTATTGTGACAATATAACCACTTATTAAATTCTTCATTACTCAACTTGCTAGTGCTCAACCACTTGTGATTATTTTGATGCTCAACCATATTAAAGTCACTTGGGAGGTTTTTGGCCATCCAATCCCATAATGCACTTCTTTATTTTGTACAATTTGAATATAAATCTAGACAAAAACTTAATGGACTATCCATTAATAAAGGTGAGAGCCCACGCACAACTATGTTAAGGGTACTCACTTTTATCAATAAAAAACTTATTTAGCCAAGGATAAAACCCAATGATAGCACATCTCATACCTTCTATATACGTTGTATGAAGAAAGGAAGCATCTCCCCATATGTGGGATAGAGAAGATAAAAGATGAAGACCACTAAGTTTAACTTCTTAATAAACACAATATCAAGTTTCTAGTTGGATATTGTGTCCTTGACTTTGTATTTGCGATGGAGAAGAGATAACCCCCTTACATTCCAAGACAAAAATTTGAAATTCATGACAAAGAGGAGATGAGAAGGTCATCCTCGTGAGGAAATTATTCATAATTGTTGGCTACAATAATGGACTAATTATTGGCATCTAAATCCTTATTAATAGGAGAAAAAGATCTATATCCATGTCTTGTTGAATGAGTCTCATTAATGGGGCACTTACCAACATTATTAGGAGAAGGGGACCCAGGTCTTTGTCTTATAGAAAGGCCAATAGAGGTAGTATTGTGATCCACAAATTTGTAATTAGATTGAGAAGAGGATTGTAGAAATCTTTGGTGAGAGTATGTGCATTATGCTTAATTGTTGGCTCAGATGGTTCCTTTCTTTTTTTGACAACTTTCCAACCTTTGTTAACTACATCATTGTATGATGAAGCATGGATATTAGAGGAATAATTATTATGTGTAATAACATTGGGTTCATTCAAGCTTTTGGCAAGGGATGAGTGTTTAGGCCTAGATGAAACTATACGATAACTATTGATCTGTTGTTGATGGGGTTGAATATGGCCTTGGGGCCGGTTCATTTTGTTCCTTTTAACAGGACAGTCTCTTATGAGGTGACCTTGTCTGCAATAAAAATAAGCATTAGGCTTGTTAAGGTAAATTAAAGGAAGATTAAATTCAAATTCAGGCCTAATGAACTTGATATTTTCAGGTAGCTAAAAGTTCAAGTCTATCTCAACACAAACTCTTGGGTTTACTCATAGGCTAGAGAAAATATCAAAATTTTTCTTACACCATATCATTCTTCCCAAACAGGAAACAATTTCTCTCAAAAAGGGTCTGAAGGCCAAATTTAAATAAGATAGTTTTACCCACATAGGGTATCGAGACTTGAAAGGACCTTCAGGATGAAAATCTAGTTCCACACTTATAGATAGTAAATTTGTCAACCAATTACTGATGTTCCATAAGTATAGCATGTGCATGTTTATCATTTTTAAACTTGTAGGACACATAACCTTTTCCTAAACCTCTCAAGGATTCGATTTCCCACCCTATACTTTCCCATTATGCTTTATCAATTTATAGAAATAAGATTCAGTTGGAACCCCTCTTAAGAAGAACAAAATAATTGATCAATCTATGCTTACATGCAACAATAGAATCAACAACATTATCAGGGAGGGAAAATTCTAAGGTTTTGCAAGATATTTTGACATTTTGTTCCTCCACAAACAAGTGTTCCACTAATTTATTCTCTTGAGCAGCCTCATCTTTGATCTTTGTAGCCACATTCCCACTAACTTTCATCGATGTGCCTTTTCCAAACTCCTCTGTGGTAGTATCTTTTGATGACCCTTCCCTGTAACCGTCTCCCCTCGCCTCCCCTTTCAGTCTCATTCCTCTAACAGTGGCAGATGAAGTCACAAAATAAGGGGAAATGAATGTTTCTTAGGAGGGAATGAAGGAAACAATTCTGCCTTTTAATATTGCACTCGAGAACCACACAAATAAATGACACTAGCTATGGAGCCAAATATTTGCACCAGCCCCATAGCCAGTGTCATTACTTCCGTCAGCCCTATATTTGTCAACAACAAAACATACTTCCTTTCAAAATGGGCAGTCTCCTTATTTATGACAGAGTTCAATTTTTAATGTGAAAGAGCAGACATGGGTGCATTCATTTATTTTATAAAACTGAGCTGATTTTTTAAAAAGAAAAATCAATTGTTTATATTGAAAGAGTGTAGTAAAACTTACTTCTTTTGAACAGTCACCCTATTTATGGTAGAGTTTAGTTTAGTTTTTAATATGAAAAATAAGACATAGGTACATTCATTTATTTAAAAGTAAGTGGATGGACAGTCTCCTTATTTATGACATAATTTAGCTTTTAATATGAAAGAGCAGACATGGGTACATTCATTTATTTTATAGAAGTGAGCAAATTTTTAAAAAGAAAAAAAAAATGTTTATATTTAAAGAGTGCAACAAAACGTGTGTCCTCTGAAAATGGACAATCTCCCTATTTATGGCAGAGTTTAGTTTTTAATATGAAAAAGCAGACATGAGTACATTCATTTATTTTATAAAAGTGAGCGGATTATTTAAAAAGAAAAAAAAATTGTTTTTATTGAAAGAGTGTTGTAAAACCTACTTTCTTCCTCTAAAAATGGACAGTCTCCCTATTTATGGCAGAGTTTAGTTTTTAATACAAAGAGACATGGGTACATTCATTAATTTTATAAAAGCGAGCGGATGTTTAAAAATGAAAAATAAATTGTTTATATTGAAAGAGTGCAGTAAAACATACTTCCTTCCTTTAAAAATGGACAGTCTCCCTATTTATGACAGAGTTTAGTTTTTAATATAAAGAGACATGGGTACATTCATTAATTTTATAAAAGTGAGCGGATTTTTTAAAAATAAAATTGAATTGTTTATATTGAAAGAGTGCAGTAAAACGTACTTCCTTCCTTTGAAAATGGACAGTCTCCCTATTTATGGCAGAGTTTAGTTTTTAATATAAAAAGACATTGGTACATTCATTAATTTTATAAAAGTGAGTGGATTTTATAAAAAGAAAAATAAATTGTTTATATTGAAAGAGTGGAAGAGCTTAGTTTTTAATATAAAGAAACATGGGTACATTCATTAATTTTATAAAAGGTAGCGGATTTTTAATACAAAAAAATCAATTGTTTATATTGAAATAGTGTAGATCAAATGTACATTCTTTGAAAAGTATAAATAATAAATAATTTATATGTGATAAATTATAATTTTTAAAATCTTTATTATTATTGCTTTTTTTTTATTCTTTCATTTTATTTTATTTGAATTAACATTTTAATGTAATAATTAATATGTAAAGTAACATTTACATTTAAAAATAATTTAATTTAATTTTTTTTAAAAGTTTAATTATGTTCGCCGGCCATAATAAGCATTTGTGACATGTTCCCAAGAGACCGTTTTATTATCTGCCACTACGAAAGTGGAGGGGTCCACTATGGTGGAAAAGCCACAGACTCCATGATCCACACCTTCGCTTGTAAATATAATATCCCAATAATTATGTGGGAGGGTAATTTCACAACAGCCATAGCGGCAGTATGGCTCATGATTTTGAGAGCTAGTTGAAGATACACATCTCGCTTCTCCTAGTCCTTTCCCATAAATATAATTACCGGTTGTATTAGAACCAACAACCACAAATTTATCGTACTTGAATGCGCCTACTTCACTTTGCCGGCACGAAGAGGCTTTAAGACAAGTGGCATTAATGACAATATAACCAGAAGGATTGAAGTCCCAAATCTTATAATAAGCTGTTTCTCCATTACTAACATTACTAATATCATTACCTACAAAGACAGGAAGCGGTGGAGCCCTGGTATCTTCATCCTCGGTGCAATTGATCTGAAAATCAAGGTGTCCACAATGAGATGTTTTGATCCAGAAAGGGTAACTCACGTTATGCAAATCACACTTTTCAGGAACATATTTTCCAGTAGTAAAGCCCACCAAACAAAAACAAATTACAAAGTGTACGACAACTCTCCAATACATTTGTTTCTGCAACATCTTTGTTTTAGCCTAACCAGGAACTCAACTATCACAACAACAACCAAAGGAAAAAGGATGTTAAAGATTGAAAAACCGGCTGAACTAAACAGCAGACTGCAGAAGACTTTGCCAAACACCTACTACCCCTCAATGACTATCCTTCACAGTGATTTTATTTACTCTATAGTGTTTGTAGAATGTGACAGGAAATTAGTGGAAAGGATAATTTTTTCATTACTGCTCCCCAAAAGGCCAACAAAAAATGAATCTCTACAAAACCTTTCAGAGATACTATCTACCGGACCATTCGAATATTGCAGTGTATAAATTTGTTTTTTCTGAGTTGGTCAAGTCGTTTCACGCTGAAACTATAATGGATGAAGAATTTCCAAGTGCAAGCCTCTTTTATCATCGATCTTTATAGGCAACAAGATTGCATGGAACGTGATTAAAAGTCACACTAATACATGAACTAATGATAATTTAATGCATTTTACAAACTTTAATGACCTAAAATAAATTAGTTCGGCACCTTCTAAGCCATAGTTCAATCAAATCAAGTCGCTTCCTATCATAAAAATGTCTTTGATAATTAGAAGTGAAGCTCTATGAAACAGAAATGTAACTTTAAAATAACTTAGCTTAAAATATACTTTGTTGTAAATGCCAAAGGAAAAAATTATCTAATGTATAGTAGGTTTATCGAGAAGCTTCTAGGAATCTTATCATTTGAAAGATCTCACTCGTACAAAAGTAAAGTTTGAAAATGAAAACTGTCTCCTTGAAAACTCCTACAGAAAATGGAGTGGCCTTTATTACAATTTATGCATTTGATAGTTAAAATATAGCTGTAACCTGTCTCTATATTGCACGGATTTCTCTTAGCATTTTCTCAGAGTGGGTACCTTCATTTTCACGATTAACAGACTGCTTGCCATGTGAGCTCTGAAATAAGATCAAGTCTGAATATTTTCTGAAGTGAGTGTACACATTTATTTTCTACGATGAAAAAAATGGAGGCTTGTTAGAGTGAATTATTGAAGAAACAGTACGTCGCAATACTCCCACTATAAAATTTTAGAGGGGAAAATGGTACGAAAGTTCATGGGACCCGTTTTCGGGCATTGGCTATGGGGCCAAACATTTGGGTACTGGCTAAATAGCAGACTAAAACGTAAAACATAATAAGAAAGTTGAAAAAAAGTTGAAAAAAAAACTAAGTGTCCCCCTTGGTAAGAAATACGTTTTAGTCTGCTGCATAGACGTTTCCAAACATTTGCACCGGCCTGATAGCCAGTGCCGTTACTTCGGTCAGTCTTGTATTTGTCAACAACAAAACGTACTTCCTTTCAAAATGGACAGTCTACTTATTTATGACAGTGTTTAATTTTTAATATGAAACAGCAGACACATGGGTCCATTCATTTAATTTACACTAGCACTTGCACTCGTAAGAGGTGCAAGGGTGTAGCCCATAGGTAGATAGAAAGAAGATATAACCTAATTTTAAGATTGTCTAATAAATTATATGAAAATATAGGTCTTTACATATGTATCATTGTATACATCTAAGAAAGAGACTAGGGGTCAAACCCATGTCTAACAGTCAGTAAAAGGACTGAAGGCTGCATCAACCACATATTATTAGAATATCATTCATGACTGATGCAAGCACAAGCTAGACTTCAAAGCTACATCTATATACAGTAAAGTATATATCTAAACCAAGCACCAGAACATATTGTTATATTGATGATGGATAAGGAAAATTCAAGGAATATAATATGGAAAGAAGAAATTGGTTGAAAAAATGTCAGATATATGTAAAATATTTGTTTGGCATTATTGTCAAAGGGAGAGAATGTATCTATATTTTCATCAGAAACTATTCATTATCAAATTGCTCCAAATAAAAGAAAAGGGAGAGATAAACGAGAAATCATATCCAAAGGGAGAGAATTTGTATAGAAGTTGCAAACAAAAGGCAAAGACATCAAAGAAGCAAAATAGTCAAGAGGACACAAAACATCAGAAGAAGCAAATAGAAGAACTGCAAGAAACAAATCTAAGCTTACACAGAGCTTACCAGTGGTCAGACATTTTTATCAGTTATCAAAACAAACTGTTTGGTAATTTGATGAATCTCAACAATTGTATTTAATATTGTAATAGAAATAATATAGTATGATAATATATAATGTTGCCATCAATGCCAAAGGGAGAGATTGATGACATGTAACTGATTGAATGATTGCCAATATTAAGTTGAAGATGATGCAAGGCATTAAAATCAGTTAATGGTTTGTATTGTCATTGATGTCAACTTGATATTATCTGTATGGTCATGCCAAACACTTAAGAGAAGCAATAGAACAGAGGTTATGCTTTCAGCAATACATAAAAGTCAAGTATTCACTAAGTGACAGACTACACTGACAGAGTGCACACCATTGGTAAAGATAGAGAAAAAGTCACAGTGATGCCTGACGAGCAGAAGACAGTATTGCCTGACGAAGCAAAATCATTGGATGCCCGACAAGCTAAAAACAGTGTTACTTGACGAGCAAGATCCTTTGATGCCCGACGAACAGAGATCCCAAAGAAAACTGAAGTTGCACCGACGGAACTGGCATTTGTCACCGGCGACAAACTGCAGTATTAATCGACAGAATAGAGAGATTAGAAAATGAAAAAATATCTAGCTGGCAGAGCTAAAAGATAGACTTAACTGGTTGTTTTATTTTCTTTATTCAACCATCGTTAAGTAATTGATTTAAAGATGCTTTATACATTTGGCAAGAAGATAACTATGAGATAAAATAGGAGTTAAAGCATAAATCAATTTGGCAGGATTGTTTTTCATGCCAAGAATCAAGAATCAAGAACCTAAAATTAAGGAATATCATATCTATTTAAGAGACAAGCATAATTCATTTATGCAAGC
Source organism: Thuja plicata (assembly GCA_018584345.1). Taxonomy (NCBI): domain Eukaryota; kingdom Viridiplantae; phylum Streptophyta; class Pinopsida; order Cupressales; family Cupressaceae; genus Thuja; species Thuja plicata. The sequence continues at coordinate 1,713,874 of MU227754.1, forward strand.
AATCAAATACACGGGGGAGTGAATTGATAGAAGATGCTGAAGAGAAACTGGTGAAGGTTAAACTTCATATAGTCCTGATCAATCAAGCTAAGGGAGAGCTAAGGAATTCTGCAGACACTGACAAACAGAAAAACACAACATCACAAAGCAGAAAGAGTTAAGTACAAAGGAATTGTATTGATACATTGATCAGAAAGATATTGTAAGTAAATAGATCTGAAAATCTGCAATTAAGTTGCATTAGAAACAGGTCATTTTTTTCAGTTTAACCATTGAAGTATTAAGTCTCTTAACAGAGCAGGACTTAACAGTCTTTTGTATTTGAGGTATATCCTAACAGATTACTAGAAGGTTGACTCATGATAGTAGCATCGGTCTTACCTAAAGCCTATTGACAGTCTAAGAAGGAGGCTGATTCAAGGATGGTAGTAAGATTAGCATAAAGCCTATTGACAGTCAAGCGACTGATTCAAGGATGGTAGCATAGATTCAAGATACTAAGTGATAGCCTATGTATTAAAAATCCTCTAACAAGGTCGCACTTAACCGTGTGTTTGTAACCTTTAACAGGGTTGGCTCCTAACGGGGCTCACTTTAGAAGAGTGAAAATTTGGGGTACCGGTCCCAGTGGTTTTTTCCCTTAACAAGGTTTCCACATTAAAATCCTTGTGTTATATGTGTATGGCTTATTACTTTATTGTTTTATATTCTACATATGCATTTATGGATTGATTGGTATACTCTGCATATTTACTGAGCATCGATAAATATAGTTTACTGCTTATCGGTTATCAAGGAGAATCGGGACAGACAAGGTAAACTGACAGACAGTTATTTATTTCAAGTATTTCAAAGGCATACATCTTGTTAGGATTTAATAATTTGAGAAGTATTGATTGGTGGATTAAAGTTCAAATTGGATAAATTTTTGAGGCAACTGATTCACCCCCCTCTCAGTTATTACTAACAAAAGCATTGCAACAACTATCAACATAGCAAAAAACAATAAGATACAATTAACAACAACATAAATTACATCCAAAGAACAAGTTTTATTAAAAAAATAATTTATTTTTACATGTCAGGCTGTAAAGCCTTCCCGATTTTGACCAAGCACAAAGAAAAACAAAAAAAAACCCAACTCAGACCTATTCCTAGATCTTCTTAAGTCTTAGAGCAATCCTCTAGAAACTTCTATACTACTCAACCCTTCTCCAAACTTATTCCTCTTTCTTTCTAAATGATCGCAAGCCCTAAATTTATACACAACCTCGAATAGGTTGGCCTCAACAAACTTTACATATCTGAAGAAATGTTTTAGACCTAGTTAGTCCAAACCCTAATTAAATACAAAATTTAATTCATTTCACAAGGATGTATCCAAAAAACCAAGTCGGCCACATATAGATCCACCTAGGAAATCACATCATTCAGCTCCAACAATCAGAACAATGACTGCAACCACAATCAATCAATTGGTTAACTCCTTGAACTAGTGTCATGAAGAACAACAAAAACCGATAGAGAAAAAATAGTATCTCACAAAATACTTCACCAAAATAATCTATATCATAGACATAGAACCTATGAGCAATAACGAACAAACCCTTTTCACTGCTCCTTCCTAAAATCTCTACAGATTGACCACTCACCAAATCTCATAAAATTGCTTGGAACCAAAAACTCCTTCATACATATAATCATAAAATCCAATATAACTCAAGAATTCTTACTCCAAATGAGGTGCTATTATAGTAAAAGCTTCCTTATGACCCCATGAACACCATATCATGACTTTACCTTTTGATGATCCAAAAAATTCTACCTAGCCAACAATTACCCAACTGGTGACCAATAACATAATTAAACAAAAAAATTGGTAACAAGAGTTCACCAGAATACCGATTATTTTTGGATGATGCAAGATTACCAAGGACAATAGATGTTTTTGCATCATAGATATAGTCTAATGTAATTCACTAGGTTCTCTAAAAAACTAATGCAAACTGAAAACAATAACATCTTCTATCTTTTGTTTATCTGCATCATCAAAGATCTCATAACGTCAGTTTCCATCACCAACACCACCATATTCCTTAATACTCTCTACTATGATATCTACACTCAAATTTATGAAATTATTAGGATTAACTAACTTCTCAGTTGTCATACCAACTAATTTAGATTTATTCTTACTAGCCTTCAACTCAGCTTGATATTTTTCTGAATTATTTTTATGTTCATCTTCTTTAGTAGTAGGCTTATTTTTTCTCTTATTCTTAGAGTCTTTCTAACCATGATTCATTCATTTCTTTCTCTTGTAATTCCTTTGTTCTGTCACAAGTGTTTTCTCTGCTTCCTTCTCCTTATCTTTCTCCTTTAGTACTATGGAGCTCCTAGTAGTTCTACCTTTTTCCTTACCGGTTGTAGGAGTTAACACCTCTACATCATCTTTTTCCACAACAATAACTTAGAAGTTCCTGTATGTTTAGTCTCAAAATTCCTCCTGATCTTACTCATCATATATTTTAAATGCCACTCTATTTGGGTAAATGATCAACCTCTTTCCTTACTCTCCTCTCTATAACAGGTGTAATCAATTGTGAATGAATTTGCAAATAGTTTTCTTCATAAGTACAAAACCTAGCAGTACTGACATCAATCAATTTTGATAATAACTCATTAGCATGAAGTGACACAATATCACCATCTACTTCATAACCGATCAGTAAAGCCCAAGAATTTCTTGGTTGTACTGCCTAAAATATGCATGTATCAGTATCCACAGTAAAACATATATCATATTTATATTTTTCATCAATACGGATTGGAATACGTTCCCTCTCATGCATACGTTTCTCAAAATCTTTAAAATACCCACACATAGTATTGTTGAAGTTATTTCCTAATATCCTTATGCACTGCTTAATTTGCACTACTGGAGGTTTATTGGTTGACCACTGAATCTGACCAATACGAGGAAAATGATTCTGCAAATAGAAGAATATATACTAGTAGTGAACCATACTTGAATGATTGTTTCTTATCCTTGTTTATTCTTTCTATTTTCAAATATAATTTGCCTCTCATGACCTCACATAGGTCGTATCGAGCATTTTCCTTAACCATTTGATATGTTGCATGAATTCCTACAGGGCACACTATTCAATTGACTCAACTAATAAAATTTGTAACTGATCATCATCGAATCAAACTTCACTTCAACATCTTTGAAGTAATTGATTGTCATAACACATTGATATTTCTTTGACTTTGTGAGATGAGTGACCACAGCAGCTGGAATAGTTCTCAGAATAGGTACATTATAAATCATACACAATCAAGTCACCTCATGGATAATCTCCTTGGTAATCTTGTGTATTCTATCCAGCCATAAGAACTGATCATGGAAATGACTCAGTACATATCGTATCCAATCAGTTTCAAAATTATTAGGTAGGTCAACAACATATATACAAAATTAATGTAGGGGCATCCAGGGTTCTTGGAGATCTTACATGATCTTGGAGTTATTCTCTTCAAAATTGAAGAAGTTTCTGGTTTCTAGGTAGTTTGTAGAGTTTCTGAGAGTGGTCAATCTGTGGAGGAGTGGTGAAAAGGGTTTGTTCCTTTTTTTCATAGAGTCTATGTCTATGATTGTGCTTCTCGAGGTGGAGTAGTTTGAGAGATCTTTCTGATTATTCATCGGGTTGTTGAGCTCCTAGTAACCGATTGCAGTGAGGTTTTCTGTTCATGGTCATCAATTGGTGTATTTGATGTCTTGGTCAATTTTTTTGCATCTCTAACAATTGTGCTAGTGAAATTATGTTTGTGGGGTCATTTGGGTCTGTTTCCTATGATCACAACTTATTTGGAATTTTTGAGTGTAAGTTATGATGGAGACCTTGACAGGGTAGTTGTGTTCTTCATGTTACTGGTTTAGTTGTGCTTACCGGTTGATTGGTGGAGGTTGTGATAAGTGCTTCCAACCATTGGGGCTGAATGGTGTGATTTTATAGAAGGAAATATGTGTGGCCAATTTGGTTTTTGGATCAATCCTTGTGAAAAATTTATTTTTTATTTAAGATGACTTGGTCCAACACATTTATCTTGGGATATGTAATTGTTTGTTGAGGCCAACCTGTTGGTGGCTGAGTATAAATATAGTGTGTCGATATATTCTGGAGGCACGAGAAAGGGAAGAGAAGATATGACATTGAGGCTAGAATTAAAGGTTTCATAGCCTAAGGGCTTGGATAGGTCTAGGAATAGATCTAAGTTTGGTTGTTCATTATATGTGGCTAAAACTAGGAAGGCCTTACAGCCCAACATGTATGGCAAAATTGTGATTAATAAAGTTGTTATTTGGCTTAAGAATCTTGATTTTCTCTTTTTTTTTTTTAAATTAATATTTCCGCTGTGTAATCTATAGATGCAAGGTTTGGATATCTCCTTTAGGGATTCTCTATCCTTGAATGCGTCAAAAACCCTTATCATTCAAATGCTTATGTTCATCTTTCAAACTAGCACCATCACACAGTCTAGAAAATGCATTGAAGATAACATTTTAACCAAGATCTTCAATCTTGCAATGAATAAAGGATCTTACATCTTTAGTCAACAACAATCCATGAGGTATCAAAGATAGAGCAATAGTGGGATCATTTTCTGCTGGCTAACTTGAAAATTGGCCTCAAATCCTCATTAATCTCAACCAACATAGGGGTATCCATAATTCTTACATTAATCACCACAAAACAGAAACTCCACAACACAAAAAAACTACTTCAGCTTGCTGCTAGAGTTCTTCAAACACCGCTTCACTTCAAGCATAAAATCACAATCTTCAATTCAAAATCACTTCAAATTACTTTGAAATCTATTAGCATACGCTCACAAATGCACTTCTTGGATTGTAGAAGACTTAAATTCTCCTTTCTTTACCCATGTATCCTTCATTTGCTTCTTGATTCCTTCAACATCTGCAACCTTCTTGCCTTTATCATTATCAGGCCTATTCACCAGTTGATCTGTAGTGTTGTTCATCTTTTCTCTACAAGTGGAAAGATGTCCAATATTATTGCAGTTGAAACATGTCATACCAGTTTATCTCCATGGTCCAACATTGCCTCTATCAGTTCTCATCCTGTAATTCACTGTTGTGTGTCCAAAGTTGTGACAAACAAAACATGTAACATTGAATTGTCTCTCCCTTTGGTAAGGGCTTCCTTGGTTCACAGGTGACCTTACATTTTTTATTCTAGTCCTGCAACCATTAGCATTATGACCGTACTTGTAACAATGATAATAGTTACCTTGAAAAGCATTAGATCTAACACTATAACAACCAATCCAACAAAAGAATTTGCAAACCTAGGAATAGATTGATTAGGTTTACACCAACAAACATTAGCTGTATGTCCTTCCTTGTGACATTGAGACATACCAGTCTATAATTCCTCTTACCAGCTTTTTTTTTTCACCTTAGGTGCAATCTTTTCTTTTGTATGAGAATCCTTAGTACCAGATGACTCGCCAACTTCAAATTTGGAAAAAACTATTCCTTGTGTTTCACCATTTCTCATTTCTTTTGAGATTTTTTCATCAAGTTTAGCATAAATCTTATTGAACTTGTCCAATAGGTCATTACCGATCTTCAGATCTTCTTTTAGCTTTGCATCCTCATCTCTCAGATGTTCATTCTCACTAATGGCATTAACATTTTCTTCATTATTTTCATATAGGTGTTCCCTCAATGTAGTAATTTCCTGCTCAGATATGAAAATATCATCCACCTTAGAAACATTCCCTTCTTTGCATAATCCTTTACTAGAAAATGATAATCCCCTTCACACTTTCTTTCTCTCTTCTTTGTTGCCTTTCCTATCAGGAAGCTTTTTCTTATTAAAAAATAATTACCTATCTTAGGGATTGGGGCAGTGGCTCTACTCCACTCCCCTCATAGAATTCATTTACCCTTAATACAAAAATATCCTATGTCTAAATAATAAGTTTCCATGAGCATTTAATCATTTTCATTCATATCTACTATTAATTAATCAAATAATAAAATTAACACAAGTACTTTAAAAGAAAATGTTCCTTTTATTTTGATAATACCTAAAGTGAAATAATGATGTCTCAAGGAATGTTCCTTTTATTTTGATAATACCATTTTATTAAAACAACCATTCCACATTAACTCTGTGTGTGTGTGTGTGTGTGTGTGTGTGTGTACTAGATTACTTGTTCATTGACTGGATGTTCTTATCCTCAAGACAAAATCAAGATGCCCAATGTACTAATAGGAACATCAAGAAACAATAATCTTCTATTACCATAATATAATAAAATTTAATGATTACTTTTAATTCAAAACTAATTTATAGTTTGTAAAAAAAAAAATTACATTGATAATTTAATTTAGTTCAGGGCAAGAAAAGAGACAAATTAAACTATTTTTAGTTTATTAAGATAGAATCCCTTTTGTTGTTGTCTCTTACTATATGAGAGGTGTTCTATAATTGTGTCTACTAAAGTATGGATACATTATCTTAAAGAAACTTATATACTTGGTGTAGACGTCCAAAAATATTAATATTATTTTCCCTCTTATTCTTCTAACTATTTAATTCAATCAATTAAATAGTTTCATTTGCTAATAGTTTAAATACTATTCTAATGTATTTTATTTAAATACATTTGTCTCATGAAATTCCCTTTTTAATAAATTTACATTTATTAAATCCTCCATTTTCCTAATTCTTCTAAACTAAAATTTATTTAAATTTGATTTGAATAATACCCTAAAACCCTAGCTAGGAACCTATTAAGCCTACCCTATTCCTACCCTATTCCCATCACCTCATTTCCTAAGTATACTACATCAAGTTGCCAATCCTCATCTAATCACCTTCATCCTAATCATTCCTCTAATCCACATCAACATCCTATTTCTTAATCTAATCTAATCATTCATCATTCTCCAACCTAATCGAATCATTATTCCTCTAATCCACATCAACATCCTCTTTCTTAATCCAATCTAATTGTTAATCTTCCTCCAATATAATCCAATCCACTTGTCAACCTCATATCATTCTATCCAATCCTAAGCTAATTCATCTTCCTCTTCATCCAAAACCAATCACATCTTAATAATTCCCTTATCTTCAATCATCTTGTTATTCACTGAATTTGCTCCTCTGATCTCAAGCTCTCTTGGTCTTGATAATCCAGTATAACATGGGAATCATCTCAAGGTTGTGGGACCTTATGCTAACCGAGATGAGACCTCCAGGTTCTAGGCTGGTTCC
>MU227756.1:8562-21036 GCA_018584345.1 Thuja plicata
TATATATATATATATATAATTTATTTATTTCCTCATAACATTAAGATCATTTTATCTGATCGAACCTATAAACATCAATAGTTACAATCAACCTTGAAGAAGGCAACACTTGAGGGCATAGTGGGCTCTCTTTGTGGACCATGTATCCAAAAATCCACCACCCTCAGTTGCCACTTCTGCGACTTCTAGTAAAGCACCACCATCAGTGGCACAGATGCAGTATATAGATCGATATTTTACACACAAAAACACACCTAGAGAACAACCATCATTGGAGGGAACTGGGTGGAATAGGGAGGTGCATCAACAAGTAGACATTGCTTGAGTCGATTTCTGGTACTTCACCAACATCCCTTTCAATGTGGCAGCAAATCCATATTGGCTTAATTTGGTTACTACAATGGATGTGGTGGGAAAAGGCTACAAGGCCCCTTCTTGTCTTAACTTGAGTGGGAAGTTAGTTCATTTGTTTTAGTTTTTAAATATTTGAACTTTTTACTATTAGTTTTGAATCTTGATAGTTTATGTTGAGTTTTGATTTTTAGAGTCTAAACTAGATTTATGTTCTTTTTTTTACTTAAATTAATTACTAGTTAGTAATTGTTGATGTTTTGTAGCTTCTATCGGATAAATCCTATGAGACTTGAATATGTGTGTGTGTGTGTGATATAATATATATAGATATATATCTAAAATAGTATTAGGAGAAATTAATATAATAATGATTCAGAGATATTATATGTCTGTGTGTGTGTGTATATATATAGTTACATAATCAATCATCATTATATTAATCACATAATAATGAATAGACATGTCCCTTCTCTCCTTGCCTCATCCTCAATACAAATGCAAGAGAGATTGCTGCATTTGGAAAACACAGAAAATATAGAGTGCTATTACATTTGTAGCTATCCTAAAACTTAACATGGTATCAGAGCCAGACTACAAATGTAAGAGTAGTTTGTTGATGGTGAATGCATGACTATCTCAAAAAATACAGTCCCAGTACGGGGACCATATCTCACAAATACACCGTTGGATTTTTCTGCATTTTGGATATGTTGGTGACAAACAAATTGCAAAGAATCTCACTGTAGTGATTGGAGAGAAAGTGTCAGGTTCCAAAGTTATGACCAACTGTGTACGGGTCTAGGTAAAATCCAATGAGTGAAGTTGTGTTGCAGAATTTTGTCCACACCAAGTGCAAAGAATAAGGTCAAGTGGATTGTAGCAGATTTGTTAAGAAGCAAACATCAGTGATTATATATTGGCAACTATGTCATTCCTGAACGCGGCGATTCAGTGAAGACATAATTTACGCACTAATATTTGAATAAAGTGACTTGATTAAAGAAAAGAAGTGTTGTTTAGTAAGAGGTTGAGGACGATGAATTTGCTAAGTATACACAATGATTTCCATATTGATTAGTAAGACCTTGTAGCGGTTTTCCTTAAAGAGATATTAATTTGTTATGATCGTGGTCAAGCATGTATTCAAAGAAGGGTGTCTCTTTCTAGAAAGAAAGCATTAATTATAAAGTGTCGCCTCTCTTGGAGAAATCAAGTCATTTCACAAGAAGACATGAGAATTGTTCAGCAATATAAGAGTGGGAATTTTACAATGTGCGGGGAATAATAACCAATGTTACATTCCCATTTGAACCATCCTTAGTGGGGACATTATTCAAAGGGGAGATGTCTCTGAAATAATCTAAGGTGTTTTCTGATTTGATGTACATGGACCTTCATTGAAGCAACTTGTGTCAAGGATGTTGATGCGTAGATAAGTATTTATCATCCTTGAATATTACATTTATCTACTCATTGTAGTCTCTCTTTCATCTGTATTTCTATACGTACTATAAGAGCTATTTGCCTTGATCTTTTTTGGGGACGCTCTTGCAGGAAAAAAAGATTGATATCAGATTTAGAGGGAGTCTGACACTTCAGAGGTAACTTTAGACGAGGAGCTTAGAAGATTGTTATAAGATTTAGAGGGAGTCTAATAGTTTATATTAAGCAATCTTAGATGAAAAGATCAACAAATTGATATCTGTTCAATGAGTTCTTCTCTGTGAGAGAAGTTCAAGGTGAAATCCCTTGTTTCCATCCTCTGCGTTGAGGCATGGTGGATGTCATGTGTGTGACTCCATATTTTTAATGGGCCTGCCCCTTGTGTACATCACGAGGAAGTGACAAATTCAAAATTATTATCACTTGTATTTGTAAATTTTATTGGAAGGTGACGTCTTATAATAACTTGACCTTCTATTGTGATAGACATCTTATGATGTCTGAAACAGATCATGATAGATGATATCTTTCATGGTGGATTAAGTTCCTTAAATAGACCATGGCTTTCTATTGTGATGGACATCTTATGATGTCTGGGACAGATCATGATAGATGATATCTTGGATGGTGGATTAAGTTCCTTAAACAGACCATGAATGTTCATGTGGTACGTATCATTGAGGATGCATGTGCACATTACCTATGGACATTTGTTGAGTACTTAGTGAATATCATGCGACTTGATATTCTGATGCCATTACTCTGAGTACATGGTGAATATCATGTGACTTGATATTTTGTGGCATTACTCCTAATATCATGAGATGATATCTAATGGTGAATATCTTCTGATCAAAGATATTATTAAACATGTCATTCTTGATATTATGCCGAGGTAATATCATATCTTGTGTTTATCCTCCCTAGCTAAGTCAGAGTGTTGATGTTTTGTAGCTTCTGTCAGATAAATCCTATGAGACTATATATACATATATATCCAAAATAGTATTGGGAGAAATTAATATAATAATGATTCAGAGATATTGTGTGTGTGTGTGTGTGTGTGTAGATATTATATCTACACACACAGACACACACACATATTCTTGTAGTTACATAATCAATCATCATTATATTAATCACATAATAGTGAATAGACATGTCCCTTCTCTCCTTGCCTTATCCTCAATATAAATGCAAGAGAGATCGTTGCATTTGGAAAACACAGAAAATATAGAGTGCTATTACATTTGCAGCTATACTAAAACTTAACAGTAATCACTAATTTTTTTGACTTTAAGTTATTTATTATCAAAATTATGTACTTAATGTTAATTTTACTTTGTACTTGTAGGTTGCTCACAAATGCAATCACTAGGGCAAAAGAAGTGGTAGAAGAGAAAAGAATAGAATAAAAACAATTTGGTTGCACCATTCTTTTCGATGGGTGGATGGATGGCAAAAATGATGTGATGTTCTTGAAATCCGTGGATGCCTCCAACAAGGTGAAGACCATTGAATTGGCTCCAACGTCAGAGCAAGTTATCATGAAGGTGAGAATTGAAAATGTGGTGCAAATAATAATTGATAATGCAGCAACACGTGTTAGCTCATAAGATTCTCCAAGACAAACATAGTACACATTTTTGGATACCTTGTGCAGCACATATCCTTGACCTTCTTTTCAAGGACATAGGAAAACTAGATTGGGTGAGACCGGTTGTACAGGATGCAAGAAAGATTACAAAATACATCTACAATCACCCTTGGGTTCTTTTCTTGATGAGAGAACACACCCAAGGGAAGGAGTTGATAAGAGCATGTGTCACGAGGTTCGCAACGATTTTCTTAACGTTTCAAAGTATTCTTAGTTCTTTGAAATATTTGAAACAAATGTTTGTGAGTCAAGCATGGCTAGACTCAAGTTATTCGAAGAAGCCTAACGAAGAGAGTGTTGCATTCGTCGTCTTCAACAACCAATTTGCACAAAGAGCTACAAAGATTGTGAAGGTAACTTGAATATTTAATTTTTTTATGCAAATATTTCATTATTAATTTGTATAATGATTAATCTTTCTGAATCTTTCAATTGTAGGTGTCGGAGCCCTTGGTTAAAGTTCTCTACTTGGTAGATGGGGATCAAACCCCAATGGGGTATCTTTATGAGGCCATGTATAAGGTCAAGGAGTCTATAAAAAAATACTACAAGGGGAACAACCTCAAATTTGACCCCATATGGAAAATTATTGATAGGAAGGATCAACTCCACCAATCCATTCATGCAGCAGGGTACCTCCTCAACCCTCATTTTTGCTTCTCGCCATCTTTCTCGGATCCCAATATAGAGGTAATGGAGGCTCTCACTGCATGCATTCAAAGGATGATACCCGAGCTTGAGGTGAGAGACCTCATTGTGTCCAAATTGGACATGCACCAAAATGCAAGTGGCAAGCTATTCTCTTCAGACTTGGCCAAGAGAGGAAGAACCACTCAAACCCCAAGTATAATATTTGGAATTTTAGAGTCTTTCACATGCATGATAAGTAGATAAAAATTAAATATGTTTTCACCTTACTTTATAACTCTTCAATATTTTTATTTGTAGATGCTTGGTGGTGAAATTGGGGTGGAAATGATAGAATTCATAAAAGATGAATTCCCACAAGCCCAAAAATCACCTGCATGCAAATAACCGTTACATGAAGAAACCCGAAAAACACAGAAGTGCTCTGAAAATATAAGAGATTTTATTATTCAGAGAGGGAATTAAAATAATACAATGAGATCAATCCTTATAAAAGGAGATCGAAGAAACCCTAAAGGGGTGCATTGAATAATTATAATAATTATTAAATGCCTAAAATGCATAACTAAGTTAATCTTAAGAAAGGAATAAAAGTTGACTTAATTAAAACAATTAAGTGAAATACCTTTTACTCTAACACCCCCATTAATATGAACTTAGGGAGAAGCTACAAACAAAGTGCATGAAAGAAAAAAATGCAACTACAATGCTAGAAAGAAAACTTGGGTTCCGGCAACAAAGTCATGTTAGGTACCCAATCACAACCAAATCTCTATAAAGTGGAGAAAAAAGAAAACCAAATGGGAAAAACTCTTTTCCAAAAAGAGATGACCTATTGCAAAAAAGCACTAGAAGAACACTGACGGAGTAACACTGGAATCATGAATCTGGCAAGCGAGGAAAGATACTTTTGTTTACTAGAAACCATATGCGAGTCGTCGACTCAGGCGAAATCATGATAAAGCAACAACATACCTGATGCCAAGGAACACTAGAAAACTCATAAACTGGCACAACCCTGGAATCTATGAAGCAACAGTAGATAAAAAAAATGATTCCCCCAAAAGAGGGAATGAGGGATGAAAGAATCTGGAAGCTATGTGTATCTCGATGTCGATTCCAAACTATGACTAAAACTGATCCATAAGAGCAAGTACCATGAAGATTCTGGAACATTAGCCATAAAATAAATGGCCCTCAACTGAGGTGTGACCTGATGAGAATCTGATGTGATTCAGGATCATTAACCATAGCCTCTCAATCTAAGATGTGAACCAATGTGAACTAGAAAATGTGTCAAGTTATGAGAAATATGTGGCCAAAATAAACAACAAAATCCAAATAGAACTCATGTGAGTTGCCATCAATATGAAGATGGTATCAAAGTGCATGCCATGTGACTACATTCCAAAGAGATTATTATGCAAGAAACCCCCTTAATGGAACTTTATTGAAGTTCATTTATTACAATACCCTAAGATTGTAAAAGGAGAACATGCAAACCATGCAGAAATTAAAAAAGCAATGTAAACCTAATGCATGCAAAAATAAATTAGTGCATGCACAGATGAATATTCACATATGCTTCCATGAGTGAAAAAAACATCTTCTGACTTTGACTAAAAAAACATGCACAAAATGGAAAAATCAGAAAACCTCAACTACAAAATTAGAATGGGCTCGAAACCAGCTTTTCGATGATATCTCGTTTGCAAAAAATGGAGATCGTATGAGAAAGTTATGAGCCTCTAAAGTTCCAAAAATGGGGTTTGCTTAGAGTCACGGGTGAGAATCTGCAATCTATGAAAAATCACGGCACCCAAACCAAAAAACACTTGCACAGATGCAAAGAGCACAAAAAATAGCCCAAATAAAAAAAAAAAAGCTCAAGAAACGAAGTCTGTATGAGTGAGAAGCCTTCAAATCTGCAACTGCCAATGGTGAGGGGGTATTATGAAATGTTGTGATCAAGATTTTGCAAAATATATGACTTGTATGCAATAATTAAAAACAACCCAAATGGTTTTTTGTGCTGCAAACAAAACCCAGATGATGGATTTTCTTAAAACGGAACACAAAATGTGGATCTAGTGTAAAATGATGCTCTCAACAGATGAAAAATGATCCCACAAATGACAAAACGGCCTGTAAAGGCTCAATCAACTACCTAAGACAATAAAAGGCATGCTAAAACCTTCAATTATCACAAGATCTTCATAAATCCTTTATGATTCTCCAGATTGTATGAAAATGCGAACAAGAAGCAGCAGGTCTGGAGCTCTGATACCATGATAGAATTCATAAAATATGAATTCCCACAAGCCCAAAAATCACCTTCATGCAAATAACTTGTTACATGAAGAAACCCGAAAAACACAGAAGTGCTCTGAAAATATGAGAGATTTTATTATTCAAAGAGGGAATTAAAATAATACAATGAGATCAATCCTTATAAAAGGAGATCGAAGAAACCCTAAAGGGGTGCATTTAATAATTATAATAATTATAATAATTATTAAATGCCTAAAATGCATAACTAACTTAATCTTAAGAAAGGAATAAAAGGTGACTTAATTAAAACAATTAAGTGAAATACCTTTTACTCTAATAGGAAATGCACCAAATGTGCAAAAGTTTGCCCTCCAAATCTTATGTCAGAGTTGTAGTTCATCCTGTTGTGAGCACAATTGGAGCTTGTTCAAGGTCATCTACATGAACATGAGGAAAAAGTTAGCGTAGAAACGCCTCAATGACCTTGTCATTGTGCAATATAACCTCTGGTTGCGCACAAGGAAGGTAGAGGAAACACTAGTTGGTCCACTTGATTTGAATGACATAAATCCTTACAGTGATTGCACATCACAGGAGCAACCTCCATTGTTTATAGAGGATGAGATCTATGATTTGAAGAGGCAGACAATGTTGGAGGGGGTGGATTAGGACTAGATGGCATTAATGAGGATGAAGAGGTTGAGGATGATGAGTCATTGCTAGTGCCAACACCATCTTCATCCAGGATGGAGGTTGAGTCACAGCTAGTTGTGGCAAGCGAGGATGCGTGGCCAAAGCGGACTCCTAGGACTAGACCCAATACCCCTCTCGTAGGTTTTACTAGAGCTACTGGGAAGGGGAAGAGGAAGATGCAAATTGTTTTGATGTTGTATTTACTTATAGCTTTACAAAAACAATTTGCTATTTGAATTTTACTTTAGACTATCAGGCAACCAACCATCAACATTCCACATGAAGAGGCCATTTTGTACCTAATTTGCATTTAAATATAACTACACTTAGTTTCTTTATTTTGTTTATTCATTTAATAACTCATTGGATGCATATCCTCATTAAATTTTGCCAAAAAAATGCATTTCTAATTAAATTTAAGCAAAATTGTTTAAGTTGTCGAGTTTTTTGCAGAGTTTTTTTTTGGGCCTTGCCGAGAAGTTGTTGAGTCTGAGTATTTCAACTATGGATATCATAACCGCCTTCTTTAAGTATTAAGGGATACGATTCTAATCAAACACATATTGAAATATTAAAAGGCTTACATGGCTGAAGATTTATAATCAATAATGATAGTTATCAGCAATGATAATATAAAACATAAGATGTACGAATTACAAAAAACAATTTGGCGGTCAAAAATTAGTAATAATAGGGAAGAAATAGAATCAGATCTATCATTCAACCTAATACAGACTGTAAATTCAAGATTAATACACACCAATCAATAGATTATATACTTAGCTAATAATTTGAACTCCAACCAACTGGACATTCCATTGTGGAGAGGAGATATGGAACATACAAGGAGAGTTAGTAGCTGAAGATCCATCTGGTTAAGCAAGAGGTCAAATAACGAATGTGCTTTCGTGCCCCTGGACTCCAAAGAGTTAAGCAAAAAGTAGTATGGAAATTGTGCTTCCATGCCCCTAAACTCCGAAGAGTTAAGCAAGAGGCAATATGGTGGGTGTGCATCTGTGCCCTTGAACTCCGAAGAGTTAAGCATAAGGCAGTATAGCGATTGTACTTTCAGGCCCTTTCGGGCCCCTGAACTTGTAGGATAGATTCTAAGGCACCTTGTATGATCTTCTACGGGTGCTCCATAATGGCGATGAATGGTTTGGATGGAACTTCAAAGGCTAAAGATTAGGATACTAATTTGACAATACACATTTACAAACCCTAATAAGGGAATTTCAGGGCAAATCAAGTAAAGTCCAAATAGAGGACGTTACAGAATTAAGATTCTCTCTGTACAAATTTGAGCTTCATAAATTGCAACTTCTTTCTCTTATTTGTACTCAATTTTTGAAAGATTAAATTTTATGTATTTTTTTAACCACCATCCCCAAAATCTGAAAGAAAAAACTCATCTCCAAAACCCCACTCACACTTCACCAAGCCTCAAAGAAACACTGTTAAAAAATAATTTTGAGAGACCATGCATCCGTGGTAGACTTGTAAGGTCCTGAGCTAAGCTAGCAACAACAAGTGTTGCTGCCTTGATTCAGTCAACTCACAAAATTTTGACAGAAACCTGTAGAGCCTTCTACACTTTTGTCTTTTAATGGTAGATCTTGACTGAGACTCAATCAATCTTGGACTTGCCTTGTTTCAAAAACTTAAAACATTATAAAAAACCATAAACACAAAAACTTAAAATAGTCACCATTATTTTCAGCATATATTTATTTAGTAGCAACTTCTCTAAACCCTCACCAATTTTATGATCTATGAATGAACTCAAATTCACTAAATCATGAGCAGTTTCTCAAATTGGGTATCTCCTAGGTGCAATAAAGCAACCAATCCATTGAAATTTAAAAGTTTGCTACTTGTTCTAGATTTTTGAGAGGATTAGTATCTTTGATTCATCTAGAAACAATTAAAAACTAATTTATCTTGAATATAGTTTTTTAAGTTGTCATGCCAGATCCTGAATTCGACCTCGTCGGATGTCAGTCCCCAAACTCTACTTAAAACCAAGTATTAACTGACTTCCAACTAATAATGTTTTGCGACATTGTCCAATTGTTGATGAACATCCTCTATCAATGGAAAGGATTTCTGTTCTAGTTTTCCAATTCCATGTATTTTTCTCTAAGTTACCGGATTCCTCTGTTGAGGCCCGGATCCTGGTTCCGGTGCGATCTGGATCTTGGTTCCACCTGGATTCCGCTTGGTTTCCGACAGGGTTCTGGAATGGAATCTGGATTCCCTGTGGATTCCTCACTAAGGAATCCACAGGGAATCCGGATTCCATTCCGGAATCCTGTCAGAATCCAAGCAGAATCTGGGAGGATCCACAGGAATCCAAATTTTGGGCGTCCAAAAATGGGCCCACATTGACTTTTTTTTAATTTTTTAAAAAATAAAGTCAAACTAAACCTAATTTGACCCTTCTAAACCCTAATTTGACCCTTTTATGGTTGCCTAAAGTCATTTGATGGTCATTCATTCATCTCTCAAGCATTTTCACCATTTTGGTTTTGTTCTACAGCTGTAGCATTTCTCTTTGAATGCAAACATTTTGGAGGACTAATATCCGCATCATAAACTTAGGAATCATTGGAGAATCTAGATTTAGTGGGCAAAGGTAAGTGAATCTTCATTTTGTTCAAGTTTTTATTGAATTTTTCAAGATTTTTTTAAAAAAATCAAGTTTTTTTAAAGTTTTTAAAGAAGTTTTAAATATTTTATTTATACATTGTATGCATATTAAGGGGTTATAATGCTGAATTTTTTTTCAAATGTTTTTTGGAATAATGTGTAGTGTTTTCTTTTCCATTTTTAGGTTGATTATTCAGAGTTAGACAGAATGGATGGAAGTGGATGTGGAAGTGGAAGTGGAAGCTCTAGTTCAATTGTTGGGGCAAACCCTTTTAAAATTGATGCAGGTTCACCGCTTTGGCGTTACACAACAATGATTAGGAAAGTGTCTGGTTGGGGGGGTTTTGTTTGGTGGTTTAGCCATTGCAATGTAGAGTACTCCAGCTCATACTATCGATTGAAACCTCACTTCATTCCTAGTGCTGGAGAAGGAATGAAACCATGTAAGGGGAAAGATGGGAACAGGCTGCCAACTCATTTAATCTTGCAATATGCTAGAGAACAAGAAGCTGATATGAGAACCAACAGAGGAAAGACAGTGAGTGCTCCATCCCATGCCTAGCCAACCTCAAGGAAACCTCCTAGTGGCTTGGTAAAATCTGTTGGTCCACATCCTTTCTTGCCAACGCCACCACCTTCTGAACCAGAAAATGTTCCACGGAAAAGAGGCCCATTGGATATAGCCTTCAAAAATGATATGAGAGATCTTTGTGATCAAAGTATTAGTCATTGTTTATATGCGAATGGGCTTCCATTAAACCTTATTGGCAGGATATGGTGTGTACCCTTTGCAAGGCACCTACTGATTATGTTTGTGTTGGGTATGAAAAGGTGTGAACCACCTTATTGTTGAGGGAGAAAGCCTTGGTAGAGAAACAATTGAAATTGATAAAGGATACATGGGGGGAAACAGGTGTGTCCATCATTTCTGATGGATGGAAAGATTGCAAGAATAGGCCTTTGATCAATGTTATAGCGGTGTCACTTTAAGGGTTCTTGAACGCAGTGGATTGTGAGGGGCAAGTGAAAGATGCAAGTTTCATTGCCAATATCCTCATCGAATCAATTGACATGGTTGGGGCTGCAAATGTTGTCCAAGTCATAATGGACAATGCTAAAAATTGTAGAGTAGTTGGGGCTATTGTGGAGGCCAAATATAATCACATCTTTTGGACACCATGTTCAGTCCACTCACTAAATTTAATCATGCAGAAGATTGACACTCGAATTGAATGGGTCAATAAAATTTACATAGAGGCTGAGGAGATACAAATGTTTGTGACTAATCATCACATGACACAAGCCATATTCAGGGCCTTCTCTTCATTGGAGTTGTTGAAGGTAATTTCAATTTGATTTTCTTTTTATATTTTAATTTTTAGTTTTAAATTTTATAGATGAACTTGATATGACATGTATGTTTTAACTTTTATGCCATCATAGGTTACTGAAACACAATTTGCATTGCACACAATCGTCTTAAGATGACTTGTGAAGGTGCGAAAGGCCTTGAGTGCTATGGTTATCAACAGTTTGTGGAGTGTATGGAGGCAATCAAACACAGAAAAAGCCCAAAAAATAAAAGCATTGATTCTTGATGATGAATGGTGGGAACGTGCGGAATATGTTTTGAAATTCACTGAGCCCATCATGAGCATGATTAGATTTGTTGATATTGATCACCCATGTTTGGGTGAAATTTATGATGACACGGACACCATGGTGGAGCACATAAAAACAATAATAGTGGGCAAGGAACATACAGATACTTTTAAAAAAAAAGTGGAAAACATTATTGTTGACCATTGGAATAAAATGACCACCCCCTTACATCTCTTGGCGTATGCTTTGTCATCAAGATTTTATAGCCAAGAGATTGTTTCAAAACCAAACAAGGTGGCACCATATAGAGATGCAGAGGTTGCTGCTGGTTACAAGGCTGCATTTTCAAAGATGTATCGTGATGATGATGAGACTCGAGAGATTGTCCTCGCCAAGTTTGTTTGCCCAATTTGCATTACCAAATATCATGACATTACCGCTCTTCATGCTCAATATAGGATGGATGCTGATGATTGGTGGTATGGACATGGTCAACGCTTCGTTTTCTTGCAGCCTCTTGCAATTAAATTTCTCTCCCAAGTATGTATCTTTTTTTTAATCATTCTTTATTTTTGAATTTTCATTTAATAATGAAATTAAATACTAGATGCAAATGTTGTTTGCTAACTCAACAGGTTGCAAGTTCTTCTTCAGCTGAGCGGAATTGGAGTACATACTCCTTCATCCACTTGGTCAAGCGCAATCACTTGGGTTCCAAAAAAGCAGAGGAATTGGTCTACATACACTACAACCTTCGCCTATTGTCGCATAAGAAAGAGGGCTACAATGAGGGTGTGACAAAGAATTGGGATCTAGTCCCGGAGTGTTCTGATTTAGAGGCCACGGTTGCACAACTTTCCCATGTCTCTGTTTATGATCAAGAGGCAACTACTTCACATGACATGGCGAGTGCCACGATTGTTGGTTCAAATGAAGTTGAAGAGGAACAAAATGATGACCTTGATTCCAATGAAGATGATGAAGAAGAATATGGAATTGGATATTAAGTTTACTGTTTTAATTTTTAACAATGAAATATGGCTTGTGATTTAAATTTTCAGCATGTAATGACATTTTGAGACTTTTGCAAAGTATGAATATGATATAATCATATACTGACAATTATGGATTTATCATTTTATCATTATGTCATATGA
>MU227756.1:57931-69541 GCA_018584345.1 Thuja plicata
TAAGTGTGGCTAAACATAGAAAAAAGCTATCTAAAAGATCACAACTCAAAATTGATCAATCAAAAGCAGTATTAGAAGCATCACTTCACACTCTTCAAGAAAGATTCGTGAATGGAATTAAGAGTTGCACATTTTTCAAAACAAAACACCCACTTTGTCTTCAAACTTACGGGTAAGAATTAACAAAATTAGAAGTGTCACTTCATAGTTATCAAAAAAGAATCCAACAATGTCATTAGAGAGAATTTATGTGCATATTTGTCAAAACAAAACATTCATTTTGTCTCCACATTTATCAACTTGAATTAACAGCATAACCAAAGGCATCAATCCCCACTCTTTGATAAACGGTTGATGAACGCAATTAAGCATATTTACATGTGTGTTTGTGAAAAAAACATCAATTCTACCTCACAATTCTTCAAATTTGTTTACAAAAATTAATAGTAGAAGCAAAAGCATCCTTCCATAGTCCACGCTCATCAAAAGGGATTCAAAGACTATCATTAAGACAATTAGTATGTATCCTTGATGAAACAAACATCCATTTTGTCTTAAATTTATCGATGAAAATTAACATTAGAATAAGAAGCATCACTCCACACTCTTCAAGAAAGAGTTGAAGAATGGCATTAAGAGAGTTTTTGACAATGAATTGCGACAGAAAACAAAAAAAAATTGAATTCTAACAAAATCCAAATCTATAGGCCCTAATACTCCCAACACATTTCCATACAAATGGAAAAAACGTAGACCAAAAGCAACGTGGCCAAGCAAAGAATTATGCTGCAAATGATGCAAGCAGGTGAGGGCGCTTCTCATAATGTGAGGGATCATCATCCTCCTTCTGACCTTGATTATGAGACATGTTATTATCCTTGTAATTCTTCAAACTGATGAAGAGGATTTTGTCCATTGAAGATCTTTTGAGCGCCCTGTTGGTACTCTCATTTTTTAGACTACCATGGCACAATTTGCAGAAGCATCCAGTGTTTCATCATGGAAAATCAGAGTGGTAGATAGTTCTTTTGGTTTCATTTTCAGGTGGAGGGTTTGCAGAAAGGAAAGTGTCATTTAAGCCAGCCAGGGCCCCTCCATGCATGTTTGTAACGAACGAAACAACCAGAGTTCCATGGTGCTTGTTCTTCTCTGTTTTATTTAAGGAAGTGCTAGGGATTTATCCCAGATTGGTCATGTTGGGATATGCCTTAACCTTTTTAAGTCCGAGCACACAATAAGGAAGTTCCAAAGAGGCACACACCTTTTGGCAGGCGGCTCATGAATGCGTAGTTAAGTGGCATATAGTTGGTGGTTAGTAAAAGGGTTTTGGTGGACTCGTGGCTAGGACAGAGGACGGGTTGAGTGTTCTTGATATCCCATGAATAAGTATGATGATGAAAGATAATGGTCAATGGATAGCGAGGTTATGATGTGTGGTAATGTGGGCTAGCCAAGCAGTGAGGCAGATAGTTGGACAAGCTGACAGGTGTTGGGTCTTCGTGATCCTGTGATCCGAATGACTAGGAGTGAGAAATAGCTTGGGATCACAATGGTGTGACGCGTGGCAGAGTAGGCCATCCAAGCGATGAGACAGATAGTTAGAGAGGCCTCCAGGTGGCGTCTACTTGTGATCACGCAAAGGGAATGACTAGGACATAGAAAGATCACAGGAATGCGACGGTGTGACATGTGGCAGGGTTGGTCAAGTGGATCGATGATGTGACAAATGTGGCAACGAATCAGGTGGTGCCACATGGCATAGGCAATAAGGCAGACAGTGAGACCGAAGTGGACAAATGGCGTCTTCCCATGATCCCACAAAGAATGGTGACATAGAGAGAGAAGGATCATGGTATGGTGGGAGTGCAACGTGTGTCCAAGTCAGGGCGACAAAGGAAAGATAAGCAGTACATTTTTTATGATAAGGTTGACATTCTTTTAATTCAAGAGGTTAAAATGTCTTATGATAATTTTGAGGAGTTAATGGGAAGGCTATGGCCTGGGGCCAATTTTCTCTACTTTGAGGCTCAAGGAGCTTTGGGAGGTATAGCCACCCTCTGGAACCCGTCCAAGGTCAGGGGTGATGCTCACAGTTTTTCCCACCACCACCTGGCAGCGGCCTTCACCTCCCCAAAGGAGGACTGGCTTTGTTTCAACATTTATGCTCCTAATACCCGACAGGGAAGAAGGGGTATTTGGGAAGATCTAAAGTTGTCTTTCTTGAGTCTCAAGGATTCCAGGCTCATGGTGGCGGGAGATTTTAACTCTCCTATGTTTCCCTCTGAGAAGTGCGGAGGCAATTTGAACTACACTGATAGTATGGAAGACCTGGCTAGCTTTGTTGGGGATAATTATCTTTATGATGTTGAGCTAAGAGGTAACCCCTTCACCTGGACAAACAATCGGAAAAGGGCGTCATCTCATACAGGTCCGCCTGGACCATGTCTTCCTATCTTCCACCTAGGATTTGGGGGCAGCCTCCTCTTTGGTTGTGCTCCCTAGCACGACATCGGATCATAACCCCCTCCTTCTTAAATGGGTGGATGTTCGATACCAGTACCCTGCACCTTTCAGATATGAGATTATGTGGGGATCACACCCAGGATTTCGTCAGAAGATCCAGCAATGGTGTTCAATTTCGATCAAAGGATCAACCATGTTTAGGGTTGTTTCCAAGCTTGAGCTTATCAGAGGAGCGGTTAAAGGTTGGAGAAAATTAACCTTTGGAGACATCTTCCACACTAAGAAGGCGTTAACTGAGAAACTTGATGCTCTCCAAAGTAAAATAGCTAGTAGAGGTGATCTGTCGGGTGATCTGCACTTGGAGGAAGAAAATACTAGGAGATGTTGGACGGAGACATAGGCCAATGAAGAAGTTTTCTAGAAACAAAGATCCTGGGTCTTATGGATGAAGGAGGGGGACTGTAACACTGCCTTTTTTCATCAATCGGCCTGCAAACACAAAAAAAGGAATTCCATCACCACTCCCAGGAACTCAGGGGGGGCAAGAAATCTCTGACCCTATTCTGCTTGGTGGTTTAACCACTGATTATTTCTCCACAGCTTTCACCAATATATCTTCTAGGGACTCTGTTAGCCTCTAGGACCATCTCATTTCTCAACTCCCCAGGGCTATCATGGGAGATGACAATAACATGCTCATGTCAAGGGTTTTTGATGAGGAGGTTCGAAGGGCAGTCTTCTCCATGGGATCCTACAAAACCCCTGGTCCGGACGGATTTCCCCCTGATTTCTTCCAAGAATTTTGGGATATTGTCAGTTATGATGTCATTCATGCTGCCAGGGACCTCATCAGATGTAAAAAACTTCTTAAACAGCTTAATGACACCTATATTGTGTTGATCCCCAAATGTGCGGAGCCCAAAATCATGGAGAACTTCAGACCTATTAGCCTTTGTAACACTTTATATAAAGTCTTCTCTAAACTTATGGTTAATTGCATCAAACCTCTCCTAGACAAAATTATCAGCCCCAATAAAAAGCGATTTGTCCCCGATCGACAAATTATGGATGCTGCCATCACTACCCATGAAATTATTCACTCCATTGACCGTAGCAAGGTCGCGGGGATGACCCTCAAGCTGGATGTTTCTAAAGCCTATGATAAATTTAGTTGGACTTTCCTCTACAAAGTCCTGTCTGTTTTTGGTTTTTCGGAGCAATTCATCGACCTCATTAAGGCTTTTTTGGAGACTGTGAGATTCTCGGTGTTATTTAATGGTAAACTTGGTGCTAAATTTCACCAAGGAAAAGGATTTTTCCAAGGGGACCCTCTGTCTCCCTACCTCTTTATCCTCCTTGCGGAGGTCCTTGGTCATAACATGATGGAGATGGCCCATTCCAGAGCAATTGTGGGGATCAAGCCGACCATTACTCTTCAACCAGCGATCCTGCAACAATTCGTTGATGATACTTTCTTCTTTGGGGCCTCCTTGGTTAGGGAAGTTGAAATGTGGAAGCGGCTAATAGACAACTATGCTACTGCTTTGGGATAGCATATTAACTATCACAAAATTTGAATTTTCTTTAACACTCAGGACCTGGTTCAAAAAAAAATTTGAAGATCCTGGGATGCCAGGCTGACAAGTTTCCTGCTACCTACCTTGGCCGTCAACTGACTATCAAAGATGTAAAGAATGAATTATGGAATTCTATCCTTGAAAGGAACCAAAGGAAACTGGCGGGCTAGAAAGGTAAGCTCCTCAGTAATTTTGGTAAACTAAAACTCCTTGCTACTTCCCTGCAAGGCATTCTGGTTTATTTTTTTGTCTATATTTAAAATATCTAGTTTCATGGCTGACAAGCTTAAAAAAATTTAGTGTACCTTAATTTGGTTGGGGTCTAAGGAAAAGAAATGCCTCTCGTTGGTCTATTGGGATAAAGTTTGTCTCCCGAAAACCCTGGGGGGGCTGGGTTTAAGGAAACTTCACAACCTTAATAGAGCTCTGCTTTCCAAAATGGCTTGGACCATGGTGTGGGGAACTGTTGATTGGTGCAAAATCATGGAAGCTAAGTATCTGGATGGGGGATGCTACTGTAAACTCTGCATGGTGCAGGGCCACCCTGAGGGCTCCAAAATCTGGAACAATATCCTCAAATGCAAAGTATATTGGAAAAGGGGACCATCTAGTCGTTGGGTAATGGTAAGGAGATCAGATTCTAGGATGACCCTTGGCTGCCGGACACCATCCTCGGGAACTCTCGTTTCTCTCAGTTGAGGAAAATTTTAACCCTTGGGGTTGGTTCGCTGGTCTCCAACTTCATCTATAATGGTAAGTGGATTGACCTCCTCCCTTATCTTCAAGTTAGACTGGACCTAACCAACCTAGCAACTAAACTCAGGGACCTATTGCTTTCGGTCTGCATCCCTATCATAGACCGACTTGATAGATTGCTTTGGAGACACACTCAACATGGCGGGTTCTTTGTCAGATTGACCTATGGTCTGCTTATCAATGACAATGCTGACATTTATTTTTGGAGGAAGGTTTGGAAGCCACAATTAATCCCTAAAGTTAACTTTTTATGGTGGATAATTCTCCATGGGAAAATCCTCACCCTTGACGATCTTGTCAAAAGAGGGTTTAGCCTTGCTAACAAATTTTGCCTGTGCAAGAAAGCTGAGGAAAGCTCTAACCTTTCATGCTTCACTGTGAGTTCATTGTTGGGATCTGGCAGGAGATCCTCTCTAGACTCAACCTCCCATGGGATTCAAACCACAACATCCAGGATATGCTTCTTGAGTGGCACTCGCCTTCACATCACCTGCTGATAAAACTCTTATGGAACCAAATTCCCCCTATATTCTACTGGGTAATTTGGAAGGATTGCAATAACGGGATATTTAGAGATACTGAACTCACTACTAAGGATGTTTTCTACCTCAGTTATAAACTCTTACAGGAAAATCTGTTGGTGGGAAGCTAGAAAAGCCCTAATTTCACCCTACTAACTTTGACTGGAAGATTGCTAAGGATTGGGGATTGGGCATGGGGTTCGCTAGATTTGACAACACTAAACTAAGAACCAGGAAGGCTATTGTTTGGGACCCCTCAGGCCTATTGGCACAAACTTAATTTTGATGGGTCTACTCGGGGTGGGCTACAAGCTGGAGGGGGAATCATATGGGATCACTGGGGGAGAATGGTTTCCGCTTATGTCGGTCCCCTCATTGACCACTCGGTTAACCAGGTGAAAGCTATGGCACTCTTATGGGGACTAGATTTCTCTCTTAACTTGGGCTACAACAGGATTGAGGTCGAGGGGGATTCCAAGGTTATTGTTGAGGCTGTTGGTGGTTGCACTAGGGCTGGGTGGAGAGTTGACCCTATCCTATATGATATAAGAGATCTGTTGGGTCACTTTAATGAGACCACCATAAAACACATTTACAAGGAAGGGAATTCAGTGGCTGATTCCATGGCGGTTGTTGGATTACAGACAGATGGCTTACAATGTTGGCGTGATGTTACTCAGCTGCCCAAAGATACTCAGGAACTACTTACGCGGGAAATGAGCGGTGCCAACAACAAAAACCAAAATGTTTAAAAATCAAAGACTGATTCGGGTGCTAAAGGTGGACCTCAAAGCTATATCCATTATAGCTTGGCTATTTGTCACATTTGGAAATGCCACGTGGCCTTCAAAAGTGGGTTCCCCAATTCTTTTTGGCGGTGGACGTGGCCTGCTGGCGTCACTCCCTCCATAAAGTGTCATTGTCTTTAAGTGGCATCATATACAATTGCGATTTAAGGATATTAATAAAAGATACGATGAAGAATGCTTTGATGGTGATTACGGGTTATATCGCCGCTCCCACGTGTTAACCCCGGTGGCATCCTTGGCGGTTTTTTTTGTACCTAAAGGCAATTATTATTGCAATTTTCGTACACGAAATGACAGATGTTTAAGGCCAAGTTATAACCTCATTTTTCCATTTCACACAACTAATCTACTTTTTTTTCATGCTCTGGTTTATGGTGGTATTGTGCTTTGAAGGGTTTCTGCTCTTGTTGGGCGTGGAATTCTTGGGTGTGGGTTGTGTCTAAATACTCTGCTAATATGGGTGGGGATCGTCATAGGATTGAACCAGACAAGATTGAGGAGTTCTCCTCGAACCGGATGATGATGTATTTCTGTAAGGAAGGAGGGATTCTACCCTTCATAAAATGCTTGACTGGGCACGATGAAATGACATCTCGACAGTTTGCCAAAAGCTGGAATGAGAGAAGGGTCACCATAAATGGTATCACCTTTGAGATCAATGAGGAGGTTATTGGTAAAGCCACTGGTATGGCCATCACGGGTAGGAAGTGGAAGAAAAACACCAAAACCCAGGAGAAAATAGAGTTTGACCAGTTTTTTGCCAAAGACGACAAACCAGTGTCAAAGAATGGTGGTTATAGCACGGCTAACCTCCTAGACTTCTGGCCGAAGATGTGCAAGCTGGTTATGAAGTATTTCACCCTAGAGGGCCATTTCAGTACATTTTGCAATTATCACCTCCCTTTTCTTAACTACCTTAGGCATAATTTGTTAATTTCCTTGCCTTTTTATCTTCTGCATTCCTTGGAAACCATTGTGGCTACCGTGAATGAGTCAATTTCTCTTGGTAAGAAACCTATTTACCTCCACCAAGGGCTTATTTTTAGAATTTACCACTTTCACCATGCTCTCTACCCTCTGCCCATCATGCAAATTACCCGTGCTACCCAGCAAAATATGTCACCCTCGCTCTCCCTCAACTAGGGCATTCCCTCGCCTTCTAGATCCATCGGAGGCTCTACCCCTACTACCAGTCATAAATCTTCTGAAACCCACCCTACCCCTGCTTCACGTGTGAGCTGCCAGCATGACCTAACCCTTGACAAATCCCCCCAGCCTTAAAAAAAATGCAATAAATTTTACATTAACCTAGAGTACCCTCATAATACTGACCCCCAACCCATGAGTACTTGTCGGTCCTCTCGGCTTGCCAAGGAAAAGGGGAAACATGCTATGAAGGATTTATTTGATAAAGAGGATGTCTCGGTTGAGTCTCCCAGCAGGGATGATAACCAGACAAATACTGATCATGAAGTAGAAAAGAATACTAACCATGACACTGTGGCTGATGTGGGCAAGAAAGATTTCGCCCCTAACACTACAACGAAAAACCCTAAAAGTGTTTTGGGTACTGGTCCGGTGGGAAAATTCAAGTTCCAAATTGTAAATCTGGAGAATACGGTGGCTAAACTGAATGAGGACTTGGCCAACACAAACAGGAAGCTAGAAAATGTTAGCAAATTCATCCTCAAGGTCATGCACGCCTCTTCCACTACCCTCTATTTTCTGAATGAGAAGGCCTCTGTTGGGAAGGAGTGTGTTGAAGGAAACCGAGAACTCTTCAAGTTTCTCAACAAGGAGTGGGCAGACCTGTTGCTGTCGAAGTGCTTATGGGACAACAAAGGATCCAGCTAATGGTGAAGTGGGTATTGTTACACTGCGGTCCCCAAGCCCTATAGTTGGGCCAGTTTCTTTAATTTCAGTTTTAAGCTTAAGACTTTAATTTTGTTAAATAGCCCTGCGTGGCTTGGTATTATTTTTTGGTTGATAGACTTTAATACTTTTCGTATGTGGAAAACCTCTCACTACCAGTTTAGCTTCTACGTTTTGGTTTTTGATAGAGGTAGATGATGGTTTACTTGTTTTATTCTACTAACTTTACTGATTTAATATGTTGTTAAGTTTGTTTAGTCAGCTCACTTTTGTACCTCAGGTCAGCACCCTCTTTCTGTTGCTTATATCAAAAACATATTCCTTCCCATTGTCACTTCTAAGAATTTTAATTTTAAAACTAGATTGCCTTTTAACAAACATATGAAATTCTACAAATATATCAAGAACTTGATCTTTACTATGCAAGAAATAGATCCAAGTTCTTCGTAAAAAATCATTAACAAATGCAAGTGCATACATTGAGTCTTAAATGGAGTTATTCTCCATGGGTCCTAATAGGTCACTATGAATGAGGTGCAACTTATGATGTGCCCTCCAAGATTGACTATGTGAAAATGATTCCCTATGCATCTTACCACTCATACAACCAGTGCACATAATTTTGGAAGAACAATTAGGCAATCCATCAATCATATTATTTTTTGCATCAAAGAGATATAATCCAAATTTAAATGGTCACGTCTTTCATGTCATACATTAAAAGCAATATTAGAATACAATGAATACCTTGAAGTGGTAAACTCATAAAAATTAAATAAGTTACATGATCCATTTTAGCATTAGCAACAACTTTGCCAGTTTTAGGATTAATAACATAGCACATGCCCTTATGAAATTCAACCTCAAAATCTTAACATTTAATTGAGCAACAGAATGAAGATCGAATTTCAAGTCAAGAACATAAAGAACCTCATGCAATTTTCCATTAGGAATAGTAACATCACCAAAACCTTCAACTTAGCAACTATGCTTATTAGCTAATTGAATTGGTATGTTTGAAGTATCTGAATGCAAATAATCAAAAACTTCTTTATGAAATGTAACATGTTGAGATGCACCACTATCAATAATCCACTCTAAAGGGTTAGAAACATTATAACTAACAGTAAAAACATAAGGAAATTGATTACCATTATTCTTTTGATAATGAGACTTTTGATTATTTTGATTCATAGGCTTCTTATCATTATTCTTTTTAAAACAATTGTTAGTCACGTGACCATCTTTCCCACAATAGGTGCAATGGGGTTTTTTATTAAGACTATGTTTTTGATTATGATTATTATTGTTATGATTATTATAATTGTTATGATAGGGCCTAGAATTAAATTTATTAGATTTAAGAGTACCAAATTGAATCAACTTCGCTTCCTCTTGACGCAATAAAGTTAGAAAAATGATATAAGTTAATTGAGCAGCTAAACTAGGAAGAGCAAGTTGAGAATGCACATTAGTAATAAACTATTGAAATTGCCTAGGAAGACATTTCTTTAAAATAATATGAATTAAATGGATATCAGTTAAATTTGCTCCTAAACCATGCAATTGACTTTTAATGGAGCCAAATTTTAGCAAAAAATCATCCATAGTTTTGGAATCTGTATACTGAGATCCTCCAATTAATCTTGGAGTCGAATCTTTCTTGATTCATTAGGACTATCATAGGTGTTTTTCAAAATATCCGATGTATGTGTTGTAGTATAGTTAACAATCAAAATATATAAATCGAGACTTAAAGAAATTCCAATGAGGCCAAGTGCTTCCTCATTTTTAACATTTCAAGTGTCTATGCCAGCTTGAGGAGCATTAGTCGCAATGTCTAACATATGTTTAAAATGAAAAATGAAGGAAATATGTGTTTCCAAGCATGATAGTTAGTATTGTTTAATTTAATTTCAGGGATAAGGGTAGACATAATTGCACAAGAACGTAAAAAATAGAGATAAACTTTATAATTAAACAATGTGTTAGAAACGGTGATAAATTAATGCCCAAGAATCAGAAAATTGAATCTAGCACAATATTAATAAAGATTTGAATAGTTTAAATAAACATTTTAAAAAAAAGTTTAAATTTTTGTTAAAACTTGAATTTAAACTATAAAAATCTTATTATATTGAAATTATAACTAAATGTATAAAATTTAGTTTAAAAAGAATTATTTAAAAAAATAAATCGAGCAAACTATTTAAAATACAATGTATGTTAACTATGTAAAACAATTTATTTAATCTATTTAAACAATTTGATTAAACTATTAAAAAATTAATTTAAACTATGTAAAAAAAACAAATTTTTTAAACAACTTTAAAAAAAAAAGAGGTCAAACTATAAAAAGAATGTTATGAATGGTCAACTATATTAAAAAAAGTTCAACAAATTGCCAAACTTAGCGAAAGAGCTGTGTATGGTAGAGCTGGAAAAGGTATGACAAAGTTGCAGACCGAACACCTCCAATGGAATGACAGGAAGCGAAAGGAACATGCAGACGTTATGGCAGCATTAGACAGAGAGAAGGAAAAATTTGTTAAGGAAGAAACGTTTTGCATTAGGAGAAGCAACAGGTCAGCGTATAGAGCAGAGGACTTGACTTGATGCAAAGGGTTACGCAGGGAAGGATTAAAGTCGCGCAGGGGAGGCACACCTAAGAATGAGCTGGGAAAAGAGTTTGAGAGGTAGCTATGGGAGTGAGAGGTGGCTAGAAGCTGTAAACATTCAAAGCAAAGGCAGCCTCCAACGTTTAGGAGAGTTCTTGGAGCGATATAGAGCTAAGAGGCCACCACAAAGAGCTACATAAGATATGCTTGTTGACCAGGTAGAGAAGACAGTATTTGGTGAGAGTAAAATGTTGCGATACAATTATATATGTTGTGTTCCAATGTTATATGTTGTGTTAGAATAACAAAATATATGTAACTCCAAATGTCAAAATATCAGATATAACAAAGAATCAAAATAATTGATATGTGATTATAAAAAGGAGATTGAAGAACATAGACATTGTTAAATTAAAAATAGAGATATAGACAATGGCTGAACTTGCAAATCAAACACCAAAAAAAATTACCCTGCAAATCAAACACCAAAAAAAATTAACCTGCGAAGGAAACTTGTTAAATATTGATTCCAATGAAACCTGCAAATGAACTGTGAGACTTAAAAAAACTTTAACCTTGTGATTTCCCAATTGAGGTTAAAAGTTTTTTCTTTTAAAAAAATTGAAAGAAATGCAATAAACTTTTTGGCGGCAAGCCTTCCAAAGAGGGTTAGAAAGAAAAAAAAATATAGATATTAGAAAAAATTACAAGCACAAATTAGTTAAAAAATGAAACTCAAGTTTCTCTCTTCAAAAAAAGTCTCCAAACAGGTGTGCTCCACAAAATTATAACCTTCAACAAATTTCACTCAAACAAGGATTAGTAACCAAAGCTTTTATACCATGAATGGAAAAATCAAAAGAAAGGAAATAAACAAAAATCCAAGAGAGTTATTTGAAGAGAAAAATTGTTACCATGAGAAATGCATAAACTAGGAGCATACACCAAAGAGTCAAGACAAGGAGACAAGAAGTTTTGAAAGGGGAAAAACAAA
>MU227756.1:77942-88203 GCA_018584345.1 Thuja plicata
ACACTGCACACTAGGGTATAATTGAGCTAAACAATAATCGGGCACCCCTTCTAGATTTCCTCTCCAAACCCTGAATATGATTAGTTATGGGAAGTAGAACCGTGGATGCTTATTGCATGATTCATCTAAATAGAATAAGATAATTATTGTTATGTAGATGTTTATAATTGTTGACTAAGAACCCTAACCCGAAAGGGAATTAATTGGTCTTATGAACTATATTTAAAATATTATCTAACATGGTTGTTTAAACTAAACCAGGATTTATGTTGATAACTATATTACATTTCTAATTTCAATTGAATTTGTGATTTTATCCCCCAAAACGGGACATTGTTTTGCAGCTGTTGGCGAAAACGTTTTTATTCATATTAATTTTGTT
The DNA here is from genome assembly GCA_018584345.1 of Thuja plicata. Taxonomy (NCBI): domain Eukaryota; kingdom Viridiplantae; phylum Streptophyta; class Pinopsida; order Cupressales; family Cupressaceae; genus Thuja; species Thuja plicata. The sequence continues at coordinate 78,325 of MU227756.1, forward strand.
TGAAATTTGAAGAATTGTATGAAGATCAAAGGAGGATACTAGTTGTCTAAGGTTATGACAAAATAAGATAGTTGTCAATGGCTAAAAAAATAATATGGTTGACTACAGAAGCATTTTGAATTAGTATAAGCAATGTTTGAGCTCAGCAGAGCCCACTAAAGCTAGGATCCCCGAGCACCAGCAGTGTGAATCTATGGGGAAGTGTTGGAGATTGTAAACCCAACAATATTAAATCCACCAGCTTTCCTGTCTTGTCCATATCTCCATTCTATAATCAAATCTCAGAAAGTATTAAAGACAAATATTTTCTTGGATTTGAATGAATTGCTCCTACTTGCCTATCCATCTGCAGGTTTGACAGGGGTTGTGGGTAGCTTGACAGATAATATTTTAAGCTTCTCTCTCTACTGCATGCTCTTACCATTCTATATAATGTTTGTCTCTGTTTTGTATGTACTATTTTCAGAGTCCAGATCCACAGAGCTGTTTGAAGCTATAGAAGCAGTCTTTAAGAAGTTGTAAGAAGCTATATAAAAGAGTCAAAGCTCAAGCAATGATGTAATGTTTTATTCTAATCAATATAAATATTTAAGTATGTTCTCTTATAGTGCTCCCTGTATCCTTCAGTATATAGCCAGGGGAGAGTTGGCAGAATCCAACCGCAAGACATTAAAAAAGTGGCATTAGATTGCTTGATCAGATAACAATAGAGGCGTTAGCTATGAAAATTGTAAGCATGTTTAAAAGTGTGTATGATATCCTGGGCTTTGTGGGTCATTCCCCAAAATGGGACGTGAGGGTCTGGCAACATGGAACATCTTGGTAATGGAAAGGATGAAGACATTAAGATTTTCTGTCTGTAAATTTGAGCTTCAGAAATTGCAACTTCTTTTACTCTTTTTTGTACTCAATTTTTGAAAGATTATTTTTATGTATTTTTTTATCATCGACCCCAAAATCTTAAAAAAAAAATCTCATCTCCAAAATCCATTCACCCGTTCCCAAAACTTAGAGACACGCTGTTAAAAACCTGGAGAGCCTTCTACACTCTTGTCTTTTTTGGTAGAACTTGTCTGAGACTCGATTAATCTTGGACTCGCCTTGTTTCAAAAACTCAAAACATCATTAAAATGCCTCTAAACACGAAAACTTAAAACAGTCACCTCTATTTTCAGCCTATATTTATTTAGTAGCAGCTTCTCTAAACCCTCAGCAATTTGTTTGATCTAAGAAAGATCTCAAATTCTCTGAATCATGAGCAGTTTCTCAAATTGAGTATATCTCCTAGGTGCAATAAAGCCACCAGTCCATTGAAATTTAAAAAATTGCAACTTGTTCTAGATTTTTGAGAGGATTTGCATCTTTGATTCATGTAATTGATATTATTCTGAACTGGAAACGATGAAAATCCAATTTATCTTAAATACAATTTTGCCTGAATTCAACCTCGTCAGATGTCAGCCCCCAAACTCTGCTTAAAAAAACATTTATCAACTGACGTCCAACTAATAATGTTTTGCGATGTTGTCCGATTGCTGATGAACTTCATCTAAATGGAAAGGCCTGCAATTTTGGTTTACTGATTACATGTATTTTTTAAAAGGACTTATGTGACATCTTAAACAACAAACTGACTCCAGTGTTATAAATGGTTCTCACTGCATTAAGTGGTGTGTAAGTGAGCAACCTACTCATCTACATTCTCATCTCTATCACCATATTCATACTTCTATGTACATCAACTCTTCTTTCTATACCAATGAGTGCATTATTTCTTATAATCTTCATGTTTACGTATTTCCAAAAGTTCTCAACGTAATACCAATAGAAGCGTCAAAGTATAAAGGTACCTTAAATTTATGGAAGTATTTTCTCTATTGGAGGTACCAAAGAAAATCATGCTATCTACTTGGAGTTTTATATTATTAGAGCTTAAAGTATGAGAATTATTGTTTTGTTTAGCTTTTCAAGTGATATATGTTCTTCTTGGATGATTTGAAGCTTCTTCACGTATCTATTTTATGCTTCACATGCCTTCTTTTCTCCATTTTCAAATATCTTAAGTTTTTATTGGTACTTCTAGGTGGAACTTACAATAAGGCCACCACTCTTCTTTTGAAAGAGATTTCAACTTTTTTTAAGCAATGACAATATAAGACTCCAAATTATAGAGTTTGCAGTTTGAATTCAAAATTAGAGTTTTAGCTTCTCGTCCTTACTAATGACAACAAATGTTATGTCCCAAAAGTACATGTCTTTAATATTAAAAAAATCATGTCTTCCAAGTTAAGGTTTTTATTCAAGAAGGTAAATATAGGATCATCAATATATTTAGGATAGTTAAAGTCTAACTACTAAGTGTGGGTAATTTCTCTTATACTTTGAGCTCGTTTCAAACGCGAGAGGGTGTTCTTATAGGTCATCTGAGTAGGTTATTATATTAGTCTAGAATGATTGATTAGTGTATCAAACAACTATATCCATTTACATTATTGATTCCTAGATTGGGCACTAAGTCATGGCAACTGTAGTTGGAATAGACCCTTCTATAGTTGATTTTAAACCTTGTATAATATATCTTAAAATAAAAGTAGCTTTATCGCTTATAAAATTAATTCTTTCGTCATCTTTTACTTACTACAAGGTACAATTATATTGGAAATGATTCTTTAAATATTTTATAATTCAATATCACTTAACCTTTGTCCCTATTTATATTGTTGAATCATTTCCCCTTTTCCCTTACATTGGCTTTCAATCCCTTCCTCCCCTGCGTTCGTCTCTCTTTTTTTGGCCAAATGAGATGACAATTCTTGGAAAAATCAGGTTATAAATTGGACCGGATTTAAGGAAATTTTGCCCCAATGGCTTCCTTTATATGCATCTACAATATGCAGTTTGAGATTTTAGTGTGAGATTTGACGAATTATGTGATTTTTCACGATTGGCATTAGAAACGTTGGGAGGCAATGGTTGCATTTGACCATTGGATTTTTTAAGGGAAGAGGTTAGTTTTGGCAAATGAATAAAGGAGGAGGTATCCCCGAACCCTTGGATTTCTTTATATGGACTTCCAAGGTATTGCTACTCCATTTTTTAATTGAATTCAATTTGAAGAGTTATGTTATAAGTTGAAGTTTAGTAAACATTTTGATAGACATGCATAGAATATGTGGAATCATAAGTAAGAACCTAAATTGTTTATTCACAAATGAAAATTAGCCATGTCATAATAAAAATCATAAAACACATTTTCAAAATGGTTTAACAATTTGCCTCAAAGACGTTATCTTGTAGAATGCAGTGATCACACATTTGATTGCAACAATGCCAATATGGGGGATGGAGGGGTTGTTATCATTGAGCCTAAATGATTCAGTTATTTGAATGTCATTACATGATTGATAAAGGTAGAATCAAATATAAAGTTGCAATAAAAATATTGGAGTTTGAAACCCTATCACTACTAAGCTTCAAGTCATTATTTATTTTTTATTAATTTTTGACAATTAAATTCTGGTGACAAGGGTTTCATAAATTGTTTGGAGAATTTCATTAGAATTTTTATCTTGTTAGATATCTTTAACTTTTCTTTGTGTTTTAAGAAAATAAGTGCTCTCTTCTATTGTATATATTTTGTGTAGAAATCTAGGATAAAATCATAAGATTAACTGTATGAAGATATGATTGATGTGGATATGGGACAATGTTTAATTTGTTTTGTGAATTATGATTTTAGAACTGATGTCTGAATATAATAGTATGAATGTTCCATGCACTTATTTCTGATAAGAGAAAGATATTGGTGTTGGGATTGTGGGATCTTCAAAGACTATAATTTTGGTTAGCCTTGCATTTAAATGCAAGTGGTAGAACATGAGAAAATTTCAAGGGAAGCCTTATGACAACCCTAATATTGTGATTGATACCAATAACCAAGTTTCATCTTTTAACTAATTATTTTTTTCTTTGTTTTCCTAAAATCTAAAAATAATTAGTTGGGCTCATCATTTTTTGTAATGGTAATTGATTTTATTTATGACATTATTTTGTAGGTCTTTTGGTAAAAGGTGTCTTAGTATTTTGAAGTTGAACTAAAAGAGGTGAAACAAAGATGGGGATATTTTAATGTATGACTAGCTTCATTGCATGATTCACACATTTCTATATGTAACTCTATTTTGGGAATTGAATAGAGTGTTAGGTTGCATGATAGATACGAGTTGGGGGATGAATTGGATTTGGGCAGTTTAATAAAATCAGGTCTTGCACAAATAAGGTGAATGGGGAGGTTATGTCTTGAAAATCAATTACAGATAATAGATTGGTGAATACAGATGATGCTAAGAGTGTGAAATGAGAGATTGAGATCATCATCAGCCTCTCTAGGCACCCTAATATTGTAGCACTCAAGGTGGTCTTTAAGGAGGAGGCACATGTGCATCTTCTCGTGGAGCTTTGAGTTATCAGGGAGCTCTTTGATCAATTATGGAAGCAAGGTAGATATTATGATCCTGAAGTAGCTCGGTTATTTAAACATCTAATGGAAATGGTCAAGTATTTTAGGTATAAAAGGAAAATTTATTTTCATTTTATGTTGCTAGATTATTTAGGCACAAACATCATGGAAAATAGGAAAATCCTTGAGAAGCCAATTTTACATGATGGGCTAATTCTACTCATCTATGATTATGCTAAGTTTAAACTGCAAGATCCTACCCTGGTGACTAAGAAGGGCAAAGACAAGAAGGGTAAAAGACCTCTCACGGTTGAGAATAACCCTACTAAGAAGAAACACAGGAGGAGCTCTAAAATTGATAAGGTTGAGGTGGCAAAATTCCTCACCAAGGAGGAAGGTATGGACACTGAGGATGATACAGAGGTGCCAAAGGAAGATAAATATTTTAGCGTCTCCTTGCACCAAGAAGAAGCAAAATAGGGCTCTGGGGAAGATTCTGGTGAGTATACTTTGGACACAGAGAGTGAAAATGGAGGCAACGATAAGCCTGGGATATGGCTACTGAAGACCTAGATGAAAATTATGTACCTGAGGAGGAAGGTATCAAGGAGGTTATTGAGGATAAAAAAGGCCTTGTTAACCCGTGCCAGAGGTGGCTTCCATACCCAATGCTGAGGTGAGCCCAACCATAATAACTCATCCCATTATCGAGTTAGGAATCAAGTTGCAGAATGTTCCTATCTCAACTGTTTTAGTGGATTATGAGTACTTTGTGACAAAAGATGGCTCTACGTCTAGGGTTAACTCTGACAAGGATGGAGAAAAAATCAAAGAGATTAAGGATCAAGAGGATGGTGAGAAGGAGGAACCTATGAAAAGCTAGGAGGATACTAATGAGAAGAGAAAAGCGGTGAGTGGGTTAATGCAGGCAATATGAATTGATGAGGAGGACACCGTAGATTTTATGAAAAAAATGTCTTAACTTGTCAGTCTTGTTTTTTTCTATATGGTCATTTTTTGCTGGTTGTTGGTGCTGGGGAGGTCGTGTAATGTCTTTTTTTTTCCCAGTGGTTTCTTTTTGGTCTATGCTTAATCTTCCTATCTTCTATGCTTTTGTAAAGGGTTGCGGTTCCCTTCAAAAACAATTTTTTAAAAACAAAAACAATCACAAAAGTTAGAGATTTTGTAAAAAGTTATGACCTTTAGAGTCAAAAAAATCTGATTTCAATAGAAATAGCATGACACCAAAAATCAAAAATTGCAAAAAAATACATGCTCCGCTAGAAATTACATTGAACCAACATTCCTATGATATCCTATTTTAGAAAAAACTGACTCCATATGTTAAAGTAATGGTCATTTTTCCAAGAGGATTTAGTTGAAAAAAATGAAAAAAAAAGATAGCTCCGAGGGGATGGCTTTGTAGTCGTCTATATGACTATGGCCTTTACCAGAGTGAAAAAAGGCCCTCTATCAGCAGCTAGTGGTCATTAGCTGCTAGGTTGGTGGTGCAAAGGAAGACCTATAGAAAGAGGGCGGAGCTAAAGAAAGGAAGCAAAGTGGGCATTAGGTGGTAAGTGCTAGGGTTAGGGATGGGCCCTAGCACCTAAGGTATTTAAGGGAGGTAGCACAAATAAAAATGATTGCCAACATACATGAAAAAAATTGAATACGCTTTAAAGTAAATCACCAACCAAAATAAATGGGTTTCCTCAACTCCTTTGAACTAACTATAGAAATAAAAGTGTCCTCCAGCAATGTGAACCTACCACCAACCATACATAAATAAATATTTCCAAACAAAAAATGTGTCGACCAACAAAGAAATATGTGAGTCCACGCGCAGGAGTTCATAATGCCTACAATAAATTCAAATGATCAACTAGATGTACTCGGTGAGTTGACTAAGAATTAAATGAAACATTGGATGATTATTTGAACATGGCCAAAATAAAAGTCAATGGGAGTACACAAAGTGCTAAAAAGATAGAGTGTAGTTCTATTAGACTTAAAAATACATATTGTGAAAAAAAATTGCTAAATTTTTTTTGTAGCTATAGAAATTTTGACTATATAACAAATATTTTTTTTGAAAAATTATTTTGTCATACCATGCACAATAAAGAAGTCATATGGCCTACCCAAGCAATATTTTTGACTTAGAAAGAATACTTTTTAAAATAGGAAAATTTGTAGTCAAAATTCATCAAATTAGCCTATTGTACATAATTGCAAGGATGATTTGGTCCCAAAGTGCTCCAAAACATTAGTTACCTCTTAGATCAACTAGTTGTCAATCAAGTTCAAACCCTTCTAGATCTTTCAAATCATGGCAAATTTTGAAAAACAAAAGCTAATGCTAACTTTCTCTGACACCTTGGATTCAACTGTGAGGTGAACAAAACCCCATAATGCAAGTAGCAAAATATTCAATCCAAATGATAACCCTTAGATCTTGAAAGATGTTTGCAATACTAGAGATTTGATACCATGTAGTAGCAAATAGGTTACTCCTTAACACCCCTAGAACTCCTACAAGATCAAAACTAGATTCCATAGGAGAGAATTCCCAGATAACTTGCATAATCTAAATGCATTGATTGAATATGGTTGAATATGAAATATACAAGGAGAGGGATTTTCTTATAAAGGCACGGTAAGAGGTAGTGTTACAAAATATCTTGATATGTGTCTTAATCTTATATAATCAAACGACTACACTTGATATAAACATTAAATTCCTAGATAACTAATAGTAAATAAAGATAAGATATGATCTTATTCACAATAAAAAGGAGTAAATATGAATTCTTTGGTCTATTTTATGGCCTTAATTAAAAAATTAACCAAGTAGAAAGACTAAGTGTTTGAGGATTGACAATAATTGTGACTTTTGTGCGACGAAAAATGACAATTTATGTAAAAAGAATGAGATTGAAAAAATTAGGACAAATCTATACATCTGTCAGCAAAATGGAGTTGTGAAGAGGATTAACTTTATATCGATGAAGCGAGCTAGGAGTATGGTTAATGGTGTTGGAGTTAAACATAATTTTTGGACTAAAGTTGTAGCCACTGCCTTCTATTTGGAAAATAGATCTCCTACACCAACACTTTTTGATAAGGCACTTGTAGATGTGGCTAGGAAAGAAACATTACAATAAGACATCTTATACTATTTGGTTGTGAGGCCTATGCACATTTGTTGGGTGAGAAAAGCTCTAAGTTGGTGAACAAGGAGGTCAAATGTATCTTAACTTGACAAAGGTATTGATGTGAAGGAGTACAAAATTTGGGATCCAATGGACAAGTAGATTCTCTACAATAAAAATGTAATTTTCAAATAGATGAAACCTTTCTTTGTTAAACTTGAACCAAAGAAAGAGAGAAACTAAATGAGAAAGTTCAACTTCCACCTAGTTTGATGAAAGATGGACTACATAATCTTGTTGGACTTGTTGATGATAACTCTAGTAGCTCTAAAATATTTAAAGAAAAATAACCTCAATGTCATCATTCGGTAGGTCTATGAGAGTTAGTAGGCAATGAAAAAGATTTATTTATTCATTCTTGGATTTTTATGTATTTTTTCTATGATTTCTAGCATTGATAAGCCTTGGACTATTAGAAAAATATGGGTATAAATGATGCAAGTTCTTGGATGAAGAGATGGTTTCTCTAAAGAAAAAAAATACATGGGATCTAGTTCCTTTTTCTTGAAGGATATAAACCCATTATTTGTAAAATATTGTTCAAGAAAAAAATTGGTCTTGATGCCAATGTTGAAAAGCAGAAAGAATGGTTGGTTGCAAAGGGGTATTCTCTTGTGGAGGTAATTGATTAAGGTAAAATATTGTCCTATAGAAAATTTGACATCTATTCAGTTCTTGTTTTCTTTTGAGACAATATATGATTTGGAAGTTGAGCATATGATTATGAAGACAACATTCATTCACGGTGACTTAAAGGACTATATTTACAAGTCACGGTCATTTTGTGGTAAAGGGAAAAAAATATTCAATATGTTAGTTGGAGAAATCTTTGTATGGCCTAAAACAAACTCCTAAGATGTGGTACCAAAAATTTGATACTTCTGTGTTGATTTTGAGGTTTCAAAGGTCTGAATATCATTATGTATACAAAACTAATAATGGTTGCATTCTCATTATTGCATTGTATGTAGATGATACATTGTTCTGTGAGAAAGGAAAATATTTGATTTTGACTTGAAGTCTAAGTCATCAACACAATTCTAAATGAAAGATTTTGATATATAACTATATTCTAAGAATGGAGATCAAAATAAATAGAGCCAAAAAGGAGCATTGGTTAAGACATAGAAAGTAAATGAACTTGGTGATGGAGAGATTCAACATGATATTTTACAAATACTTAGTAGTTCCTTTTTTGAAACAAACAAAAATATTTTTTAAGGATTGTCCAAAATTTCCCATTGAGATGGAGATGATGAAAAGAGTAATATATGTGAATGTTTTTGGCAATTTCATGTATGTCATGGTCTATACCAAGCCACACAATGCCTAAGAAATGGGAGATTTGAGTTGGTTTATGGTTAATCCTAGATGGGTACATTGGGATGCTATAAAGAGAGTGTAGAAATACTTGTGAGTACTTTCGAGTATTCCTTGTGTTTTCAACAGTATCCTACTTGACCTTGGAATTCATGTTTTATCCATAGATATGTGGATTCAAATCTTAACATTGATAGGAGAAGATCCATCAGTGGTTATGTGCTCGTGATGTTTGGTAGTGTTATCAATTGGATGAATAAGTGGTGTGTAATCACTTTATTCACAATAGAAGAAAGTATATGCAAGCTATTCATGATTGCATAGAATTCATTTGGCTTAGATGGTTATGTTTAGATAATGCTTTTAATGCACAATTGATTAACATATATAGTGAATGTAAGTGTCATTTATTAGAAAAAAAATGTACTTTCCATGTTAAAACAAAGTATATTGATGTTCAATTTTATTTTTTCCATGATATGGTGGAAATGAGAAGGTGAAATTGGAGAAGGTTGAAGCTTTGGTGAATGTTGTAGATGCATTGATAAGTTCAACTAGTGTTCAAAGTCTATGGGCTTCATGGCTCCTAGCAATTGAAATCCTATTTAATTGGTGTTTATTTAATTATTTTATCCTTGTTTATTTTCTTATATAATGTACTTATACATGCACCAAATGATGTCATTTGTATAAGTGACACTTTGAGATGTCTTCTTACATGTGAGTGACATGGCTGACATTGTTCCTATTTTTAGGAGGTAGGAATCCCACATTGCATGAGTTGAGAATTATTGGTGGTAGTTAACTCATGTTGGATTGTCAATTACTAGTGGCATATTATATTTCTATAGATTCAAGTTTAGAAAAGTCATTACAAGCAGAGTTACA
>MU227756.1:113716-148023 GCA_018584345.1 Thuja plicata
TCTTATTTAATTAAATTAAATTCCTCCCATTTAATTAAATAAAATTCTTCTAATTTATTTAATTATAAAGAAAAACCCCTCTTTTAATTAAATAAATAAAAATCCCCACTTAAAGCACTTTATTTGAGGAAAAAGGAAATAAATTAAATAAAAATCCTTTTTTCTTCACATCTTCCTAAGTGGTGGCCTTTTTTGCCTCTTAATCATAGCCTTTGATTTTGGCCTCTTAATCTCTACTGTCCATTTCTCTTTAAAAGGAAACCTCTCCTTCTCATTTGAAAATCACTTCTTTTATGCATTGTTATGTTGTAGGTTTGGAGAGCAATTTCGGAGGAGATTTTGAGCACTCAAGCTTGGATATTGCAACTTCTCTCTTCTTGTCTTCTTCTTGCATCAATGGTTATTCATGTAGATTAGATTCATATTTCCTTTCATAGATTAATATTGCATTCATATTTCCTTTCATAGATTAATCATGCATTGTTATCATATCGATTAATTTCCTTTTATGCATTGCAATCATATAGAATAGATTTCATTTTCATGCATTGAACCTCTCATTTCATGGTGTACTTGCATGGGCATAACTAGGTCAATTTGAGGGCCTCCATTACAAACCTTTGCACTCCATGACTAGAGAGCTATGAGTCTATATTGGAGGCCTCATTCTTGAGCAACCTTGGATGGAATGACTCATAGAAGTGTGTCAACATTTTAGCACACAGAAGGTAGCATAGAGATGACCGATATCAAGTGATAAATTATTCTATTTAAATCCTCTAACAAAGTCACACCTAACTTTTTGTTTGTAAACTTTAACAAGGTTGGCTCTTCATCGAGCTCATTTTAGAAGAGTGAAAATTTTGGGTTACCGGTCCCATGTGTTTTTTTCCCTTAACAAGGTTTCCACGTTAAAAATCCATGTGTCAATGTGTTTATGAGTCATTACTTTAGTGTTTTGCATTACACAAAACTAATTTGGATTGATCGGTATACACTAAGAAATTTATTATTTTTCGGTAAATGAAAGACTGCTATTCGGTAAACATTAAGAATAAGGTTTAACAGTGAAATCTGAGCAGTAGTTATTTGATAAGTTTATTTGAAGGCTTTCATCTTGTAGGTCTGAAGATAACTAGAGGCTTAATATTGTGGTACTAAGTTTTTGGGTTGATTTATGTCCTCTTTTAGCTTTACAAAGGGGTTAGAAACCTTTTTGCACAAAACCAAATGCTCACTCTGTCTTTCAACAAAAGTTCCTGCTAAAGATTAGTTTAATCCTCCATAGTTTTAGGTTTTAGCCAAAGACCCATACACTTCGTAAAAGAATCCAAAGGAAATTTTTTTAAGAGAACCACTAATAAATGTAACTTTACCCACCAGTTTCAACTTGATGACTAAAAAAAATAAAGGTGGTTTAGCATTAGCCCAACAAGAAACTATAGTTGCTAAAACTTTGAAACCATGGAGTTCAAAAGCAAAGCACAAGAATTATTTGTAGAAAGCTTTGATGATGTCATTTGTCTCCCACGAATGCGGAAGCACAATCAACCTAATCCCTCAAAATTAGGAGACGAGTCTAAAAATTATATTTTCTATGTTTAAAAAAAGTTTAGTAATGACATAAACTTGTGGGAAACATGAAGAGCACACAATCACAATGAGAGGTGAGGGGAATTTGTATATCAACAAATTTTAGTTTTAAAACTTGATTAGATACATTATAAATACTTTATAAAGATTAATCAACTACACATACAAGTTCTAACGAATATGAACACAAAATAATACAGGATTTACATGGAACCCTAGAGGGAGAAAATTACGGCAAAATATTGCTTATATAAATCTTATTTTAAAAAAATTTGTAGGTGCCAACCTCACCAATATGAAGCACCAACTTCACCAATATGAAGCACCAACCTCACCAATATGACACACCAACACCAATATCAATTTCTCCTATAAATTCTGCTATAATGGTGATCATCAAACTGCCACAAAACTGATCACTATATCTTATTTAGAATATACTACAAACTCCTCACAATTTCTCCTCAATTCTGAAATAATATTCTCATATATAGGCCTCTCTAAATCTGGTGTGCATATATGTATATACTTAATTGTCTTGACACAATACCCAAGTCGCAATCTAATCCTTATTCTCCATCTCTATTTATATCTTTATCTTCCAAAAATTATACCCTTTAGAATAGACATAGCTTCTAGGTATTGTCACATTTCCCTTAATCACACCCTTGTGTAGACACTTCTTATTTTCTTATTATTAATTATTTTTTTATTAAAATCAGCAAGGGAACTAATTACTAATTATTGCGACCATAATCACAATTATCTTTTTTCTAATGTTTATTAAGACAGATCGTATCTCTTCACTACAAAGAATTGCTTGTGTTGAGAATATACAATGTGAAGTTTAATCTCTTACTTAAAGCAAGCCGCACATTTTTCTTATCATAATGAATCGCCACTTTTTATTGGCAAATATTATCGCCTTTTTAAGGATATTCTTTAATGAAGTAAACCCATCGATGCATAATGCTGACATATGTTTTGTCATTTTCTTTTTTCTCTTTTTAATGTCTCATATGTTTTCTAAGCATTATTAGATTATCTTCAAAAATTGATCTGTGTTAGTCGTTGATATAAACAAATTAACTTATGATTATATCAATCGCAGCTTCATATATATCAATCGCCACTTTTTCTTTATTGTCATTTTAATAATCAAAATTACTGTGTAATGAGTCACTGCATGATACTTATGAATTTGCCACCTTTACAAAGGAAAATTGCCCAATATTTTGTAGAGAAATTGGACATATATTCAACTTGTTGTTAAGTGATCATAATGTTTTATTGACATTATCACGAAGACAAGTTGGTTGAATGTCAATCATGAAGACGAGTAATAGAATGATGTCTTCTATATTCAGTTAAACCTTGCTGATGACAATTATTTGTCTATTTCCTCTCATCTCTGTTTGTTGTGGGTAATAAAAAGGATCTTGAATGTTTCTACATAAATAATTATTTTTTTTATGGAGATTGGTGAAACCTAAAAATGAAGTGTTTGAAGAAGACTATCCCTTGGAGATTGAAATTGAGGGAGTAATTCGCCGCAAATAAAAGAGAAGCTTGAAGCTGTATGAAAGGAAAAAATCAATATGTTTCTGGAGTTGCAGATTGGAAAAGAGTATTGAGATTGTAACATGGAAGTTGTGTCAATTGAAAAAGAAGTTGTCACATAGAAAATATTTAAATATATCACAAAGACAATTTGGTTGAATGTCAATGAAATTGTTGTTAAAGTCACTCTTTGAGAGAAACATTGCAGCCATTGAAATTGTAGCAGAAAAAAATGAGGTTGTTATTGTAGAAGCCTCCTTGAGTTTCCAAGTCTGAGTACAATAGAACATTGTGCAAAGGAGTTAATAGAGAGTTTGCAGATCATATTAAAGAAGGGGAGAGGATTTGTAAAAGTTTCAGGAGATGTAGAAGAACTAGTTGTAGCTGAAGTCAAAGATCATGAAGATGAGCAACCATGGAGTAAGGCAGGGGTCTCATGAGGGGGCTTGGGCTCTATTTTGTAGGAAAGAGAGGTTCCATGAGAATTTTTTTTGGTGGCTAAAGGTTTATTTGGAATCTTTTTCTCCAAAATAGGAGCCCCTACTTTTTAGGCCTCTAAATTTGAGAGGGTAAAAATGGGGTCGGGATGGAAATAACCCCACTAGCTTAGGAAAAATTTCTGCCACATGGCAACGATCTCCTCATTAGTTTCCCACCAGAAAATAAAATTTAGAAGGAAAATAAAGCTTTTTATTTTTATTTTATATATTTTAAATTTAAATTCTAGTTTTCAGGGAACACCACTCCATAAGACCCCAGCCTAAGGATTCCACCATTGTGAGAGATGAAGAAGCAACCAAAAATGTAATGATCACTAGTTGTTTTTTAATTTTTTTTCAATTAGTAGCATTTGGAAAGGAGCCAATCTATAGTAGTTGCCTCAAAAGCGGAGTGCTTTTGTTAGCAACAAATATAGGAGGCCTAATATTGTGGAGGATCGTAGTTGAAGAAGATCATTGGGAGTTTAAAGAGATTGTTCAAGATATTGTAATGGTAAAGGAGGTTAAATATCTAAGCTTTAAATAGAGATTGATGCTATTTTGAAGCTGCCAAAATGTTGTAGCTATTATTGTTTTGTTGAAGTTGCCTTGCACATCCAAAAGAAAAAGAGTTGCTGCCAAGGAAAGTCACTTCAACACAACTAGGGAGGGAAAACCCTGCCAAAGATAATTTGCAAAGGAAAGGTTGCTGGAAGAGATGGATTTTTCAGAGAAAAAGATTGAGAAGTTGGTCATTATGGTGGATTTTTCCTTGTTACTGACTTCTTGTTTTTTTTGGCATGTTTTTCTAATTTAGAAGTTGACCGTTATGGTGGATTTTTCCATCTTGAAGATGAGACTGGATTACTAATTTAGAAGTTGACCGTTATGGTGGATTTTTCCATCTTGAAGATGAGATTGAATTATAAAAGGAGTTGTTGCTGCTCGAATATGTATTGTATTTAAAATTAATAATAAGAGATAATCCTTGAAAGTGGATGTAGCCATTATAGGGTGAAACACTATAAATCTTGTTTTCTTCTATGTCTTTTAATTCTTTTAAATTATGTTCTTTTTTTTTTCTGCAATTTTTCATCAACAATTGGTATCAGAGACTGGTGCTGGCAATTGGTGAAGAATTTCTAGAGCCATGGAAGATGCAGATAAATGGAAGATTGAAAAATTTGTAGGTCAAAACTTCAATCTATGGAAGGTGCAGATAGATTCATTTCTCATCAAGCAAGATCTCTCAAATGCATTGACTGGAAAAACAAAGGGGCAAGGGTCTTTATCAGATGAAGAATGGGGGAAAATGAATAAGAAAGCAAGGGTTACTGTTTTTCTTTTGATTTTTAGCAATGTGCTATTCAATGTTTCAGTCGAGAAGACAATGCAGGAGTTGTGGGAGAAACTCTCTTCAATGTATGAGATGGCATCGGCTTCGAATAAGGTATTCATTATGAAAAGGCTATATGATCTGAAAATGCGAGGAGGGATTATGTCTAATCATTTAAATGAATTTAATACTTTAGTCACCTAGTTGATTTTTATGGGCATTAATTTAGATGATGAGATCAAAGCAACATTATTACTATGTTCTTTACCGAGTAGCTGTGAAGGTGTGGTGATGGTAGTGAGCACTTTGGTGGCTGCCAAAAGCAAATTGAAATTTGATGATGTTGTAGCCACTCTTCTGAGTGAAGACATGCGGAGAAAAAATCAAGAACCCTCATCTGGTGAGGCATTAACCATTGTAAGTACTGGTAATTAAGGTAGGAGTCGAGAAAGAGCCAAAAATTATAATAGTGTTGAAGTTTGTAGCTTCAGAAGATATCGGCACACCTAAAATGAATCTTCTTGTATTGATTATCAATTTTGTGGCTCATATTTTGAATATGAAATGGCATATTTGTTGTGGAAGTGTCGTCAGTTCATATATATGCTATAAATTAATGCATGAGGAAGACGTTGGAAATCCTGATGACGTGACTACTGAGTTAGTCTCTCTTATAACGTGACTGTTGAGTGAATTTTTCTTGTGCAACATCACCATCTTATCATGGCAGACACTCTTGGTCTTTATCGTAAATGTTGATCAGTTTATTCATTTTTGGGTCCCGTCACTTGTATCATGGATTGAGGATGTGAAGAAGCTGAATCGACTCACCTCTTGTAATTTTTGTCTGTACAAGTGCAATGACAATGAGGATATGAAAGGTCATTATTCTGCATGAAGGGGCATGCACAACATTCTAAATTAAAATAATGAAATGTTAGTCATATAACAATCTTGAAGATGATGTGATGTCACTTCTAGAGAGTATTTGACATCCATAGTTGCAGTGTGTAATTCTGTGATGATCATCCCTGATGTCATTTTTTTTATTTTCATGTTTTCTATTAATAGTTTATATATGTGAGCATGATCATTGGAGGTGCCCTCTAGTTCTTATCGGGTGTAGTTGATACAGATTGTCATAGTTATTTTGTAGTAGAATATTATTATTGTTTGTTGTGTCCATTAACGTAATTGGTTTCTGTTGTTAGTAATAACTGAGAGCGGGGGGGGGGGGGGANGAGAGCGGGGGGGGGGGGTGAATCAGTGACCTCAAATTTTAATCCTTAAATCAACCCTTCAACTCTTATAACCACTAAGTCTTTCTCAAGTTATCTTTTGTTCTACAAGATGAATGCCTTGAATAACTTAAATAAATTTACTACTTGTCGGATTGCTTTGTTAAACCTTCTTCTTAATGTTTACCGATAATCAATCATCTATCTACCGAAATACAGTAAATATGCAGAGTATACTGATATATCCATAATGAATTATGTAAGATACAAAATAGTAAGAAATAAATCATACACACATAACACATGGATTTTAACATGGAAACCTTGTTAAGGGAAAAAAACCACTGGGACCGGTACCCCAAATTTTCACTCTTCTGAAGTGAGCCCTGCTAAGAGCCAACCCTATTAAAGGTTACAAACACACTGTTAGGTGTGACCTTGTTAGAGGATTTTATACATATAGGTTGTCTTGCTCGGTTAAGAGACTTGATGCTTCAATGGTTAAACTGAAACATTATGACCTGTTCATATTGCAACTTTGAATTGTAGATTTTTAGATCTATTTAAGTACATTACCTTTCTGACCAATGTATCAATTCAATCCTTGTGCTCCATACTTTCTACTCTGTGATGTTGTGCTCACTGTTCGTCGGTTTTCTGCAGAATTCCTTAGCTCTCCTTCAGCTTGATTGGTCAGGACTGTATGAAGTTGTTCTTCACCAGTTTCTCTTCAGCATCCTCTTTTTATTCATTCCCCTTAATCCCCTTTTCATGAATTCAAAAATGAATTAAGCTTGTCTCTTATAGAGACATGATATTCATTGTTTCTTGATTCTTGATTCTTGACGTGAAAAACAATCTAGCCAATTAGATTTAAAGCATAAATCCTGATTTGTCTTGTAGTTATCTCCATGCCAACTATACAAATTAGCTTTAAATTAGTCACTTAACTTTGGTCGAATAAAACAAAGAAAACAACCAGTTAAGTCTATCTTTAGCTCTTGACAACTAGATATTTTGTCATTTTCTAAACTCTCTGTTCCGTCGGTCATCTTTGTAGTTAGTCATCGGTGACCACTGACAGTTCCGTCAGTGAGACTCTAGTTAGCTTTAGGATCTTTGTCCGTCAGGTATCATTGGAATTTTACTCATTGGGCAACTCTATTTTTAGCTCGTTGGGCATCTTATGGTTTTTTTTTGTTGGGCAACACTATCTTTAGCTTGTCAGGTATCACTGTGACTGTTCTTCTTTGTCTTTACCAATGGTGTACACTCCATCGACATTGTTTGTCACTCAGTGAATACATGACTTTTATGTATTGCTGAAAGCATAACCTTTGTTCCTTTCGTTCTTTGAAGTCTTTGGCATTATGTACATGACCGTATAGATGATATCAAGTTGACATCAATGACAATACAAATCATTAACTAATTTAATGCCTTGCATTTTCTTCAACTTAATATTATCAACCATTCAATCAGTTACATGTCATCAATCTCTCCCTTTGGTATTGATGGAAACATACTATATTATCACACTATACTATTTCTAATGCAATATGAAATTCAAGCGTTGAGATTCATCAAACTACCAATCTTTTTGTTCTGTCAACTGATAAATGTCTAAATTTTGGTAAGCTCAGTTTTAGATTAGATTTGATTCTTGCAGATCTTTGTCTTCTGATGTTTTGAGTCCTCTTCTTTTGTTAATTTCTCTCCTTTGACTATTCTCTCTCTTTTGATGTCTTTTTTCTCTTGTTAGCAACTCTCTCTTTGTATAAACTTTCATACACTTTCTCTCCCTAAGGATATAATCTCTCCCTATTGGAGTAATGTGATAATGGATAATCTCTCATCTTTACAAGCAAGATGTGATAATATGGATAATTTCTCTCCCTTTGACAATAATTCCAAACAAATATCTTACAGATATCTGACATTCATGTTAAATAGTCATTTTTCTCCTATCCATGATATATTCATTGAATTTCCCTTATCCATCAGCAATACAACAATATGCTCTGGTGCTCGGTTCTGATATATACCTTTCTGTATATAGATGTAGCTTTGAAGTTCATCTCTTTACTTGCATCAGCATGTACGATATTCTGATAATATGTAGGCTGATGTAGCCTTCAGTCATTTTACTGACTGGTAGATAAGGGTTTGACCCCTAGTCTCTTTCTCAAGTACTCAAATGTATCCTTGGGCAGTAGATTGGTGAAGATATCAACTAATTGTTCTTTGGATTGCACATACTCAAGTGTCACTTCCTTTGCTTGAACTTGTTCTCTCAAATAATGATACTTGATGGCAATGTGTTTAGTCTTGGAATGCATGACAGGATTCTTGGAAATGTTTATTGCACTGGTGTTATCACAATAGATAATCATTGGTTTTAAGATCTTCATATGCATACCTTCCAGCAATTGTTTGATCCATGCAATATTTGAGCAATTTGCAGTAAAAGCAACATACTCTACTTTTGTAGTAGACTGAGAGATGCATCCTTGTTTCTTGTTAATCCATGTGACAAGTCTGTCACCCATAAAGAATGCTCCTCTAGTTGTACTCTTCCAGTCATCAAGATTTCCAGCCCAATCAGTATCGGTAAACACCTTAAGTTCAAATTTGCCTTCTCTTCTATACCATAAGCCATATTCCTCAATATTCTTCAGATATCTTAAAATTCTTTTCACAGCAGTCATATGTGATTCTCTTGGGTTAGAGAAAAATCTAGAAACAATTCCTACTGCATGTGCAATATCTGGTCTAATGTGTACAACATACATGAGTTTTCCAATCATTGATCTGTACAAATTTTGATTTACCTCTGTTGTCTTGTCCTCCTTTGTCAACTTACATCTAGTGACCATCGGTGTTCCAATTGGTTTGGATTCTTCCATCTTGAATATTTTCAGGACCTCTTTAATGTATTTGGATTGTGTAATGAAAATACCTTCTCCTTGTTGCATGATCTGTAGACCAAGAAAGAACTTGATCTCTCCAAACATAGACATCTCAAACTCTTTGCTCATCTCATTAGAAAATGATTTGCATAGCAGATCATTGCCTCCAAATATGATGTCATCAACAAATATTTCAGCAATCAAAGTGTTAGCATCAATATCTTCCTTTAAATAAAGATTATTGTTTTCACTAGTCCTTACAAATCCAATACTTATTAGATAGGAATGAAGTCTTTCATACCAGGCTCAGGGTGCTTGTTTTAATCCATACAAGGCTTTGTGAAGTCTACATACCATGTCTGTCTTGTTTGGATTAACAAACCCTTCTGGTTATTCAATGTATACCTCTTCTTCAAGTATTCCATTCAAGAATGCAGACTTGACATCCATTTGATATACCTTGAATCCTTTATATGCAACATAATCAAGTAATATTCTTACTCCTTCTAGCCTGGCAACGGGTACAAAGGTCTCTCCATAGTCAATTCCTTCTTCTTGTGCATACCCCTTGCATACTAGTCTTGCTTTATTTCTTGTGACTTCTCCATTCTCATTCAACTTATTCCTGAATATCCATTTTGTACCGATGACATTCTTGTCATCTGGTCTTGGCACAAATGACCATGTTTTTTTTTTCTCAATCTACTCAATCTCATCATTCATAGCACTTATCCATTATTCATTATCAAGTGCAGCATTGACAAATTTTGGCTCAAACTCACAAATTAGATAGCTTGAGTTTAGTGACTTACTTCTTTTTCTTGTACCAACTTTATTATTTCCTATGATCTGGATCTCTGGATGATTCTTTGTTACATATCTTGCAAGTACAGGTATAGCTCTTTGTCTATCAATTTGATCATTGTTTTGTTCTTCATTTTGTTCTTCATCACCTTGTACATTATCTTGATCATTGTCCTGACCGTCGATATTTGTAGCCTGATGCTCGGGTGTAATGATCTGTTGCTTGGGAGCTCTAAATTTTTGGTAGGGTAGAGTGTTAGGTTCCTCATTGTAAGTTAACTTTTTGTAGTCCTCTAGTTCTTTAGTGCTTTCCTGTTCATTCTTCTCTACAAATTCATCTATCTTTATATTTTCACTTTCAATAATTTTGTTAGAGGCTTTGTTTAGACATTTATAAGCCTTTCTCTTGGTAGAATACCTTAGAAAAATTCTTTCATCACTCTTGGAGTCAATTTTTCCATTTCTATCATCTTTTAAGATGTCATATTGACTGCCAAAAATTTTGAAATAACTTACATTGGGTGTGTATCCATACCATAGCTCATAAGGTGTCTTTTTGGTGTCTTTCTTCAATTGTACTCTGTTTAATGTGTAAACAACAGTACTGACAACTTCCCTCCAAAATATTTGGGTGATGTCTTTCTCTATCATCAGTGTCCTTGCACATTCAACTATGGATCTGTTCCTTCTTCTAGCAATTCCATTCTTCTGTGGTGTCCTTGGTGCAGAGACATGTCTTTTAATTTCATGTTCATTACAAAAGTTAGTGAATTCATCTGATATAAACTCTCCTCCTCTATCTGACCTTAAGCATTTTAGCCCCTTATCACTTTTCTTCTCAACCATTGCTTTGTACCATTTAAACATCTTAAATGCTTCTGATTTATCTTTTAGAAACATACCTGTCATCATTCTAGAGTAATCATCAACAAAGAGAATAAAATATATATCTCCATAATAACTCTTTGTCCTCATACATCCACATAAATCAATATGGACTAATTCTAGAATTGCATCAGATGTATGGGTTTTTCTTTTGAAACTAGACTTTGTCATTTTTCCTTTTTGACAATTCTTACACATGATATTGTCGGGCTTGGTCATCGTCGGTAAGCCTCTGACATTTCTCTTTTTGCTTATCTTTATCATGTTTTCAAAGTTCACATGACATAGTCTTTTGTGCCATAACCACATGTCTTCATTTGTAGCAATCAAACAAGTGGAGTCAGTATCATTCAGATAGAATAAGTTACCTTTTGTATGCTCATCGGTACTAATTAGATTTTCAGATTTATTGAAGATCTTTGCCTTCTTATTTTCAAATGCTACTTTGTGACCTGAATTATTCAACTAAGAAACACTCAATAGATTATAATTCAATCCATTTACCCAATAAGCATTATCTCATTTTATTTGGTTATTCAACATTATTGTTCCTCTACCTTCAACTAGACAAGGTGTGTCATTTCCCATTCTTACTGAACCACTTTTATAGTATTCAAAAGTCTCAAAATTTTGGTTGTCACCGGTCATATGGTGAGTGCAGCCACTATCTATGATCCAAACATCATTTTTTCTAATTTTAGATATGAGAGTTGTTTATATATACCTTTCTTCATCATCATTTGAATCATCTTTTACAGTCACAAACACCATCTTGATGTCTTCATCAGATTCGGTGTCAGTATCATCATCCTTGCATTTTGCTAAGTAATTGGTATTCTTTCATTTTTCCTTATAGTCTCGGGTATCTCTTATTTCTGATTGTCGGTAGCTTCTGTAATCACCTCTGTCAGACTTCTTTTCAAATGGTCTATCATTACTTCTGTCATCTTTTCTTTTGTTAGTACATCTTGCAACAAAGTGTCTAATCTCTTTGCAATTAAAACAAACAAGTGGTAATTTACCTTTGTATTTACCTTTGCCTCTCTGCATTCTTCTAGCTATAAGTGCTTCAATTTCATCAAGATCATCTTCTTCAATTTCACTATCACTATCTTTTCTCATAGTATTTTTGTGACTTGATTTACTTATTCTCATAGAAGTTTTGAACGCATACTCTATGTTTGGTAAGACACTATTATCAAAGTTATTCATCTCAAATGAAATTAGTCTTCCAATTAAACTATCTAAAGTAACATTGTTATTTACTACTGCTCTCATTTCTTGAATGACAGATACTCTAATAGCATAAGTAGGCAGTAAGGTTCTTAGAATTTTACTTACCACTGTATCTTTTTCTAGTACACCTCCAACTCCTCGGATAGCATTGAATACCACTTTGATTCTTGTGTTGTAATGAGTGATGTTTTCACCTTCTTTCATTTTTAGATCATCAAACCTTCCTCTAAGGCTTTCTACCTTGGCTCTTAAAACATTTTTGTCACCACCATGTACGAGTTTCAATCTGTCCCACATCTACTTTGCAGTTTTGCATTCTTTGACATCTTCAAATTCAGCATCGGAGAGTGAGGAAGCAAGCTCTATCATCATGTCATTGTGTTCATGCTTCTCTCTCATTTGTTCAACTTTCGGTGCTCCTATGGGAAACACATATTCAATTTCTAGAAATTGAGTAACATCATTACCAATACTTGATAAGTGGAGTCTTATCCTGCTCTGCCATGAAGCAAAATTATCTTTGTTCAACTTGGGCACATCTCGTCTGTTCATCTTGTGATCTTTGGCTTAGGTCTTGAAACCTTCCTTCTAAGAACACAAGCTCTGATACCAATTGTTAGTAATAACTAAGAGCGGGGGTGAATCAGTGGCCTCAAATTTTAATCCTTAAATCAACCCTTCAACTCTTATAATCACTAATTATTTCTCAAGTTATCTTCTGTCCTACAAGATGAATGTCTTGAATAACTTATATCAATTTACTACTTGTCAGATTGCTCTGTTAAACCTTCTTCTTAATGTTTACTGATAAGCAGTCATCTATTTACCAAAATATAGTAAATATGTAGAGTATACCGATATATCCAAAATGGATTATGTAAGATAGAAAACAATAAAGAAATGAGTCATACTCACATAACACATGGATTTTAATGTGGAAACCCTGTTAAGGGAAAAACCCACTGGGACCGGTACCCCAAATTTTCACTCTTCTGAAGTGAGCCCTGTTAAGAGCCAACCTTGTTAAAGGTTACAAACACACTGTTAGGTGTGACCTTGTTAGAGGATTTTATACATATAGGTTGTCACTTAGTATCGGGCATCTAATGCTGCCATCCTTGAATCAGCCTCTCTCTTTAGACTGTCAATAGGCATCGGGCATATCCAATGCTACTTTCATAAATCAACCTTTTTGGCACTCCTTGGGATGTACCTCAATATATAGAAGACTGTTAAGTCTTTCTCGATTAAGAGACTTGATGCTTCAATGGTTAAACTAATACATTATGACCTGTTCATATTGCAACTTTGAATTGCAGATTTTCAGATCTATTTAAGTACATTACCTTTCTGACCAATGTATCAATTCAATCCTTGTGCTCCATAATTTCTTCTCTGTGATGTTGTGCTCTTTGTTTGTTGGTTGTCTATAGAATTCCTTAGCTCTCCTTCATCTTGATTGATCAGGATTGTATGAAGTTGTTCTTCATCAGTTTCTCTTCAGCATCCTCTTTTTATTCATTCCCCTTAATCCCCTTTTCATGCATTCAAAAATGAATTAAGCTTGTCTCTTATATAGACATGATATTCATTGTTTATTGATTCTTGATTCTTGACGTAAAAAACAATCCATCCAATTAGATTTAAAGTATAACTCCTGATTTGTCTCGTAGTTATCTTCATGCCAACTGTACAAATCAGCTTTAAATCAGTCACTTAACTCTGGTTGAATAAAACAAAGAAAAAAACCAGTTAAGTCTATCTTTAGCTCTTTCCAGCTAGATATTTTGTCATTTTCTGAACTCTCTATTATGTTGGTCATCTATGTAGTTAGTCATCGGTGACAACTGACAGTTTTGTCAGTGAGACTCCAGTTAGCTTCGGGATCTTCATCTGTCAGGTATCATTAGAATTTTACTTGTCGGGCAACTCTATTTTTAGCTCGTCAGGCATCTTGTGGTTTTGCTTTGTCGAGAAACACTATCTTTAGCTCATCGGGTATCACTGTGACTGTTGTTCTTTGTCTTTACTGATGGTGTGCACTCTGTCAGTGTTGTTTGTCATTCAGTGAATACATGACTTTTATGTATTGTTGAAAGCATAAACTTTGTTCCTTTGGTTCTCTGAAGTCTTTGACATTATGTACATGAATGTACAAATGATATCAAGTTGAAATCAATGACAATACAAATCATTAACTGATTTAATGCCTTGCATTTTCTTCAACTTAATATTATCAAACATTCAATCAGTTACATGTCATCATCTGTTGCATATTCAGAAGTTTACGGTGTGAAGTTTCTTTGATGTTCTATCAATCAATGGTTTGGAGAGTGAACACTGCATATTGTTTCTCAAATGTGTATAGTTGCAAAAGTTAAAATATATTGTGCTCAGACATTCATTGTTACTCAAAAAAATAATTATTTTTTGGCGTGGCTGGGTTTTTCCCTCGAGGAGGGTTTTCCCAGAATAAATAGTGTGTCTTCTTTTCTGATGTTTTGCTGCTTATTTTCATTCCTGGTCTAAAACATTAACATGGTATCAGAGCCAAGTTAAGTAATGGCAATAAGCAGGGTTAGTCATCAAGTTTTGAAAATGCCTTGGAAAAATCAGAGATCCATTCCTGTTTTGGGTAATCTCAGTGAACTGGTAAAAGGAGGCGTAACTGCTGCGCATGGTGGCAAATGGAATGAGGGGATTCACATCTCGTTCGTGCCTTTTGAGAAGGAATTTGTTGTCATGCGTTGGTGCTTGGAATAATCTATGAGAGACATTTTTCATAGAAAAACAATGCTCGCTAGTGGTGATTGCATGCTACTTCACTATTTTTTTCATAAAATATGAGTTTTTGGGAATGATTGAGTAGGCAATCTGAGAAATAGTTGTTTATTGCACACAACTTGTGGGTGTATACCAATGGAGCTTGGTCTACAATTCACCCAATGATTTATATTCTATATTTTTATACTGTGTATGTCCTACGGTTACCAGGATAAGAAATGGATGCCTGTCACTGTAGAAATCAGCTCTACTAAACTGTAAGGGATATGAAAAGTAAAATCTGAAAGGGCATTGCTAAATTGTTCAACAATAAAGAGATAAGTATTTTGTGATTATACCTTTGAATATTGATCATGATTTTTTTTGTAGTTAATTCATGCAATAACTTAGGGAACATTGAATCATGTATGCTTCTAGCATTAGTCTGTATATTTCTCTTCGAGACATAACTTGAGTCTATTACTAATCTCTCTAACTTTCTTCTAGGATGAATCAAGAAGCAATAGGATGATGAGAGATTTCATAAGGAATTCAAGTAAGATCTTTTGAAAGTCATGCAGGCTGTAGAAATGAACAAACATGAGGAAATCATTTGCAATCATGGGACTGAGTTGATGGCACATTAATTCATTGAAGAGAAAGAACCTATACAGATTGTCTTTGCATTCAATTTCTTCAAAGAGGAAGAAATGACATTCAAAGGGAGTTAAATTCTAAGAATTCAAGGTGACCTATAAAAGGGTTAATGTGTTGGAGATGAAGTCCAGATAGGATAATAGTTATTACATAAAGCGAAAGCATGATGAACTGAAGAGGGAGAACTTCTTTAGGCTCAATAAGATTCAGTGAGAGCTTGTGTGGCAGGGAGAGAGTGCCAAGTCCTTTACAAAGGATCAAAAAGCTTGAGAAGTAGTGTGGCCTCAAAAGCTCTTTTTTTGGTGAAACATTGGAGCCAATTGTAATTTATTGTGATAATCAAAGTTGTGAGAATGTTTCCCTTGTTAAGAGGGTGTCTCTACTAAGGAGTATCAGCATTCAGTTTCTCTTATTATTTCATGTTGTTAATGTATTCTTCTCTCTGAGAGAAGTTTGAGGTGCAAGCCATTTTTAATGCATTCTTCTCTATGAGAGAGAAGTTTGAGATGAAAGCCCTTGTTCCACCCTCTAGGAGTAGCCATGGTGGATCCACCCGCTAGGAGTAGCTATGGTGGATGTCATGTGAGAGACTCCATGACTTATCTCTTGTGTTATTCACCATCTAGGACTAGCCATGGTGAACGTCATGTTGAGATGACGATATCATGTTGAGAGAATCCGTGATAAATTTTGAGACTCCATGACATGAGAATCTAGAAATGATATCTCCTTTGCTAAGAGAGATTGTTGAAGTTTGTAGCTTTAGGAGATATCGACATACCTAAAATGAATCCTCTAATTTAGATTATCATTTTTGTAGCTCAGTATTGTGAATATGAAATGACATATTTGTTGTGGAACTATTGTCAGTTCATATATATGCTATAAATTCATGCATGAGGAAGATGTTGGAAATCTAGATGACGTGACTACTAAGTCAGTCTCTCTTATAATGTGTCTGATAAGTCATTTTTTTTGTGCATCATCACCATCTTATAACGACAGGCTCTCTTGGTCTTTATTGTAAATGTTGATTGGTTTAATCATTTTTGGGTCTCGTCACTTGTATTGTGGGGTGATGATGTGAAGAAGCTGAATCAACTCACCTCTTGTAACAGTCATCTATAGAGGTGCAACGACAATGAGGATATGAAAGGTCATTATTCTGTATGAAGGGGCGTGCATGACATTCTGAATTAAAAAATGAAATGCTAGTCCTATAACAAACTTGAAGATGATGTAACATCACTTTTAGAGAGTATTTGACATCCATAGTTGCAGTGTGTAATTCTGTGATGATCATTATTGGTGTCATTTTGTTTATTTTCATATTTCCTATTGGCAATGTATATATGTAAGCATGATCATTGGAGGCACCCTCTAGTTCTTATCGGGTGTAGCTGATACAGATTGTCATAGTTATTCTGTAGTAGAATATTATTATTGTTTGTAGTGTCTATTTGTTTCTCAGATGTAATTGGTGTCTGCTACATATTCATAAGTTTACAGTGTGAAGTTTCTTTTATATCTTATAAGTCAATGATTTGGAGAGTGAACACTGTGTATTGTTTCTAAAATATGTATAATTGTAGAAGTTAGAAAGTATTGTACTCAGACTTTCATTGTTACTTAATAAAATCATTATTTTTTGGTGTGACTAGGTTTTTCCCTCAAGGAGGAGGGTTTTCCCAAGATAAATATTGTCTTATTGTTTCTTTTACGATGTTTTGCTGCTTATTTTCATTCTTGGTCTAAAACATTAACAAATAGAAGGTTAAAATCTGTACATAGAAAGCAGTCCAGAGGAAGGAATGGTGTATGTTGGTTTTGTGGCAAACCGGGCCACATAAAGAAAAAATTTCGGAATTATAAAAGGCATGGGACAAAGTCATTAATAATGAAGCAAACACTGTAGTTGAAAAAGATGACGGTGTTTGGGTCTTGGCTGCTGGTGACACGATTGTAGATTTGTGGGTGCTTGATTCTAGTGCTTCTTTTAATGCTACTTCATGTTGGGAGGCCTTTGCAAATTTCAAAGAAGGTATATTTGATAAGGTTTTTCTTGGTGACAATAAGGAATGTGAAATCGTAGGTAAGGGTGATATACTTTTGCATTTGAAAAATGGAAATAAATGAATTTTAAAGGATGTGAGGCATGTTCCATTGTTAAAACAAAATTTAATATCAGTGAACCATCTTATTTCTAGTGGGTGTAACGTTAAATTCTCTTTAGATACTTGGAAAGTAACCAAGAGAGTTTTGGTGCTTGAAAAGGGAAAGAAGCCAGGTAATATTTATATTTTAGAATGCCATGGTGAAGTGGGAGCTGTAATGACAGTCATGGACAACAATTCAAAAATTTGGCAAAAGAGGCTCGGAAATATGAGCAAGAAGGGGCTTGAAGTTATGCTTCAACGGGACCAACTTCCAGGCTTCAAATCTGTTGATTTGGAGTTATGTGAACATTGCCTTTATGGCAAACAAAACCGGACCATCTTCTTGAGGATAGACCATGACCAAAAACTACTCCCTTGGAGGTTGTGCATTCTGACACCTTTGGACCTAGTGAGGTAACCTCTTTTGGAGGTGCAAATTATTTTGTTACTTTCCTTGATAATTGCACTCGCAAAGTTTGGACTTGTATGTTAAATAGAAAAAAAGAAGTGTTTTCAAAATTTATAATTTTTAAGGCTCTTGTTGAAAACCATATTGGACATAAAATTAAATGTCTTAAACCTAACAATGGGGGAGAGTTTTGGCCTTTGGAGTTTGACATTTTTTGTGCAAAAAATGACATTCACAAAATTAAAGTGGTTTTGTTCACCCCTCAGGAAAATGGTGTATTTGAGAGGTCAAATCAGACAATTCTTGAGAGAGCTCAGTGTATGCTCTCCAATACCGGATTGGGAAAAGAGTTTTGGGCAGAGGCATGTAATACTTCAGTTTATTTAATCAATCGTGCTCCTTCATCTCATTTGAACTTTGATATTCTCAAGGAGAGATGACTTGGGAAAAGAATTTCTTATCACCATTTGTGTGTGTTTGGCTCTGAAGCATTTGTGCATATTCCCAAGGAGCAGCGAACGAAGTTTGATTTCAAATAAAGGTGTATTTTTCTAGGATATGGTGAAGATCAATTTGGTTTCAAGTTGTGGGATCTTGTTGCCAAAAAGATTCTTCATAGCTGAGATGTCGTACTTAATGAGAAAATAATTCCAGGTTTGCAACCACAAGACACATCTTCAAATGAAAATTTAGATGTTGATTTATTTGATAATGACAATGATGTAGATAAGGCACAAGGAAATGTTACAAAAGCACATGTTGTTAGTTTTCAGCCATCTTCAATTGTTACACAGCCCCAAAATACTATTCCACAGCCTTCAACAAGTGGAATGTTGCCTTCCACAAGTATTTCATTGCAGCCTCCCTGCATCCTTCTACCAATTCAATGCTGCCTCCTCTTAGTCACATGTTGCCTTCCTTTTATAGCACGCTACCTCTACACATTAATAATTTGCCTCCTATTAATACATCTCTGCCTTCTATAAATAGCTTGTTGCCCTTCAAAGTTCTACACAGCCTTTCCATCTTTTCAAACTCAAGCACAGCAAAATGAAATTCTTTCAGATGGTCAATTTGGGCAAAGGGACCTAAAATATGTGCACCAATAGGGAAATATATAGAGGCAAAGTAATGAAGAAAATGTAGAACAACAAGGTAATTTGCAACCAGAAGTGACTCCTCAATTAAGATGATCTACCCAGGAGAGAAAGCAACCAACAAAATTTGATGACTATGAATTATTTCTCTCTGATGAGGCAGAGCCTGCAACTTTTAAATAAGCTTGCAAAGATGTGAATTCAGTGAAATGGATGGAGGTGATGATGAAGAAATGGAGTCTTTGCGTTCAAATGAAACATGGGATTTGGTTCCTCTTCTGCCAAATCAAAAACCACTAAAGAATAAATGGGTATATCATGTGAAAGAGGAAGATGGTGGTCATACACGTTACAAGGCCAAATTGGTTGTGAAGGGCTTTGCTCAGGAAAAGGCATTAATTTTAATGATTTTTTTTCACCTGTTCTTAAAATGCACACTATTCCTGTAGTGTTAGGCCTAGCAGTTGTTTGGGATCTTGAACTTGAGAAATTAGATGTCAAAGAAACTTTTCTTCATTGAGATATTGAAGAATAATTGTATATGGAGCAGCCTGAAGGTTTTTCACGGTAGGGTTAAGAACATTTATATTGCAAATTGAAGTGGAGTTTGTATGGGCTCAAGAAAGCCTCGAGTCAGTGGTACCTTAAGTTTGATAGCTTCATGACTCAGAAACATTTCACTCATTGTGATTTGGAGACGTGTGTTTATTACAAGAAGCTTGCAAATGGTGAGTTTGTTATTCTTTTACTCTATGTTGATGATATGTTCATAGCTGGCACTAGTGTGAGGATTGTTCATGAGTTGAAACAACACTTATTTCAATGATTCACCATGAAATATTTAGGGGCAACAAAGAGGATTCTTGGGATGAATATAATCAGGGATAGAAATAAGAGACAACTCAAATTATCTCAAGAAAAATATATTCTAAAAATCTTAGATAGATTCAATATGAAGAATGCCAAACCCGTTAGTATTCCTTTGGCTAATCATTTTTTCTTATCTTCAGCTATGTGTCCTAAAATAGAAGAGGATCAAGAACCCATGAAGGGTGTTCTATATTCATGAACAATTGGCAGTCTCATGTATGTCATGATTTGTACTTGTCTGGATATTGCTCATGCAGTGGGAGTTGTGAGTAGATTTATTTGTAATCTGGGTAACTCACATTGGCAGTCAGTACGGTGGATCTTCAGGTATTTGAAAGGTACTTCACATCATGTTTTATGTTTTGGTGGTAAGGATACTCAACTACAGGGATATATTGATTTGAATACGGTTGGAGACTTGGATAAAAGATGCTCTACTACCGGTTATGTGTTTACTTTTGCCGGAGCAGCAATAAGTTGGGTTTCTCAGTTGCAACAGGTGGTTGCACTTTCAACTACCGAGTTTTAATATATTTCTATCACTAAAGGAGAAAAGGAAATTATATGGTTGTAATGGCTATGAAGTGACCTATGGTTTAAGCAATCAATTTTTACTCTATTTTGTGATAGCAATAGTGCTATTCACTTGGCCAAGAATTCCACCTTTCACAATCAGACAAAGCATATAGAGCTTCAATATCATTTTATTAGCCATGTTATTGAAGAGAGTAAGTTGCATGTGGAGAAAATTGACACGTAGTTGAATCCAGCTGATATGTTGACGAAGGTTGTACCTAGGGAGAAGTTTAAATTCCATAGAGCTTATCTCAGACTTGTCCAACTCTGACAATAAACCTGCAGTGGGGGGATATCTCTGAGCAGCTATTTGGTCTTCAAGTGGGAGATTGTTGGGTTTGGTTAAGCCCAAATATTCTAATTACGTTTTTAGTTTCTCTCACTTGAAACAGATATTTCCTTGTAACTGGCTTGTTTTTTGGCATGTTTTGCTAATTTAGAAGTTGACCGCTAAGGTGGATTTTTCCATCTTGAAGATGAGACTAAATTATAAAAGGAGTTGTGGCTACTCGAATATATATTATATTTGAAATTAATAATAAGAGATAATTATTGAAAGTTGACGTAGCCATTATTGGGTGAACCACTATAAATCTTGTGTTTTTTGTGTCTTTTAAATCTTTTAAATTATGTCCTTATTTTTCTACAATTTTTCATCAACAAGGAGTTCACAGTTTTAGAAGCAAGCGTTTGAAGACATAGCCACCTGTGAAATATGAGGAGCCATAGATACTGAGATAACACAACCAAAGAAGAAATCATCAGTGTCCAAGAATGAAAGAACAAATAGAGAAGAGACTACTGTAGCAATTGAAGAAATTCATCACCAAAATATAGCCACATGTAATGTCCCCTTTTTGAAACAGAATCAAATAATAAACAATAATAATATAATTTTTTATTCTTATTTTTTGATAGACAAAGGCCGAAGCCATAATAATTTTATTAATCATAAAGAACATTAAAAAAATTTCCGTTCTAGCTCGGGACAGAGTCCAGATCATACATCATTATAAAGGGGCATACCCCTTTGTAGAAAGATTAAACAAAGTATCTTTTCAAAATTTACAATACATAGTTCATTCAATTTTGATCATCTTAAAGTGTTTATTCTGATATTCCACCAATTCTCCATCAAGGCTTTTGGCCCCTTTCCTTCCCAATTCCTGCATCATTCATAACAAAGACAAAAAACAACGAAACAAAACATAACATCTTTTTTCATCTATCTATTTTTATGGTTAGCATAAGATAACATGCGCTTTTGATATGTAAACTGTACTAAGAACCCCTTAATATAGAATAACCGTACTCTTCTATCCAAGGAAACATATGAAAAATATACAAATTGCTAAAAAAGGTATTACACGGGACCAAATCCTTTAATGAAAAATGCTCTTGTAAGAAGATTTGGATCCTTCTGGGAACAACTACTATTAATAAGACCATACTCACCCATACCCTACAAAAATATAACATAAACAATTATTTCTAAGTACTTCCATGACACCTCCTATGAAATGTTTTTATCTAATCTATTCCTGCATAATTTTATTGATAGGCTTTTGAATATAGACCACTATTGAAAAATGCATATGTGTGTGTGTGTGTGTGTGTGTGTGTGTGTGTGTATATATATATATATATATATATATATATATTCTTTTTATTACAAAATCCAATCTCCATTACCTCCACAAAATACTCAAAAAATGTGAGTTGAAATGTACTGAAATGGGCTAACCCACAAAGGAAGCTTTATCACAATATTATCAGGTTTGGACCTTTTGATTAGCCCATTTTTTAATCCTTCTATGAGGTATTCAAGATATTTACTGTTCATCCATATGTTTTGATTAAGTAAAAACAAGTTTTGAAAGGACCCGAAACCTTTTACAATAACAATGAAAGATCGAGCGTTAAGAGGACAAAAAAACTACTGTGGAACACCATCTATCAACCCAAAGGGTACGAACAAAGCTCCCAAAAAAGAGACAGAGATCCAACCAACAAACCACAACAAAGGGCAATCAAGATTTACATTTATGCCCACTCTTATGTGAACGTAAGTTAATTTCAAAAGAAGGCATGGAAGACTTTAATTTCTTTCCTTTAACTATTGTCCATCCTTCCTCCACCTTCTCATCTGCATTATGCCAATCCAAAGAAGAAGAGCCCACAAAAGCCTGAGAGACAGGGCTCACCACTCTAGCATCCACAGCTGAGATAGGAACAACGATACCACTATACCCTATTTCCCCCCTTGGAGAAACAGGGACAACAAGACCCACATCATCAGCAATCAGGACAACTGAACTAGAGACAGCAACACCATCACCCAAAAGGACAACATCACCAGTCTGAACCACAGCTACATCTGAAGAACCTTTAGCAATACATAAATTTGAGCTAGTATCAGAAACCCACTCATTGCCAGAGGCAACTGTTCATCCATATGTTAATATAAAAGGAGAGACATATTAAAAACATCTCCAGTTGGGAAAAATTTACCTAGTCCAGAGGGCAACAGAAGGTGAAAGCATTAAATAAAAGTACTACCAAGAAAACACATTCCTCTCAGTAGAAGAAAATTCTCCTGAAAGATGACTTGGATTTCCTGGGATCATCTGTACCTATTTAGATCATATTGTCCCCCAACTCCTCAATATCAGATTCACTAAAGCCATCTCTTTTTGTATTCTCCACATCATCATCTATTAAGTAAACCACAAACCATTTCTCAATCATAGGATGACGAATATAGAAGAAAATGAGAAGGAAATCCAAATTTCTTTTAATAGAAGGTTTTGTTGCCTTGAAAGAATCAGGGTCTTCAAAAAAAACACTGGAAATGAAAGAACAGGAACTCCCCCAATAGTGGGAGAGTCATAGAATTTTTCTTTAGGGATGGAAAAATTTGGTTTGATATTCTGGATAACTTTCCCCAGGTTGTGAAGATACTATCTTTTAAAGATCCTTCTACAAAGATGCCCTATATCCTCCTTCCCTGGGTCAACCTGGAGGGCCAATGCAATAAACATTATTGGGATATCAGTATTAACCCTATATCTCTCTGTGTTGGTAATAAATTCAAGACCCAAAATTTTGAAGACGGTCTGACAATTAAGTTATGGGCTAATAACATAATTGCTTTCAATCGATCAATGGTGATTTTTCCATCGAATGCAATCTGGACTTTGGCGCTAGTGATTTTAATGGAGGATGTCATGATGGGAAGGCTGAGAAGGCTTGGACATACAATCTCAAGCAAGGAGATAAATAGGATCCAAGAGGACCGTTCAGTTCCCTCTTAGAAAGTAAATGTTTGTTACAAGGATGGTCACGGTTGGTCTTGATAGTTAAAACTAGAGTAGGACAAGAAAAAATGAAAAATAGAACAGCATAAATAGTCTAAAAGAGACTTAAAAACTTACCTAATCACTCGCCCCCATGAGAGACCTAGAGTCACAACAACCTCTAAGAACCGCTTACTACGCTCATAATAGTTAAAGAATTCTAAACTAACGACATGAGGAGATGGGAAAATAGGCAAATACTGATAAATTGGAATCTTCAATTTCTTATGCGAAAAAAACATAAACATCAATACACACACACACACACACACACACACACACACTAGGTATATATTCTATAGTTATGTTAATGTGTATATTTATAAGAAAAATAAATATTAATACACTCCATGTAGGGTTAGAGACCAGTCAATTAAATCCATATCAACAATCCTATTGTAATCAAAGCATATGATACATTTGTGTTTACCAGAACCAGAATCTAAAAATCATATAGGAAATAAAACCCCATAATCTTAACAACTTATATAAGATAACAAGGTTTTCTTTCTTGGAAAGGCCTTATAAGTGGCACCTATCTATAGAATTCACCCTAAAAACCAGTATGATTGAAACTCTACTTGTTATAGATAATCAACAAGTGAATGATTTATCTGAGAGACCCATATACAGGAAATTACTAACCATTTATATTCTAAAAGCCAGAATACAAAAGATGATATAATTCATATAAGTATATAATTCTTTTAAGTTTGTCAATAAACTAGTATCAAACCAACGTCTAATCGTGCTAAAAGCCTATTCTTGAATGCTTAACAACATCTATTTTTTTTTAAAACCCTTATAGATTCTATTGTTTTACCTATGGAGTTATAACCAAACCTTTAACCAAAAAATCCCTAATTCTTCTTCATTACTAAACTTTCTAATCCTTATGAAGCAGATCAAAGCTCCACTCTCCTTCCCATTTCTTGACGATTATTATGGCCACGTCCTCCTCTCACGCTTCCTTGGTTTGCCTTGAGCACTGTTTCACTATTGGGGCCAAAATACAAAAAATCTCCATTTCCACCTTCTCCAATTTGTCGGGCATGTCATAACCCTCGTCCCTCCATTAGTTAAGAAGTTAGTCTTTCTCCACTTTCTCTTTTAGTAATTCCTTAAACAAGAAGTCCAGGTTCTTATTCATCTCTAGCCAATGTTCATCAAAACATTTTTCATCTTTAATTATTATCATTGGCACCCTTTGGCAATTAGGAATCTCTTTTATCTTTTTGATCTCTATCTTCATGGTTGTCTCTGGAAATGGGACCGTCAACTAGTTATTGATACTATGGACCATCCTCTCCAGTCCGCCCAAGATGTCCTCTACAAAGATTAACTTTGTGACTTCAATAATTTCAGCTTTTTTATATCCTACGTAAGTGGCCAGAGCAAGAAATTGTCCAAAAATATTCCTGTTGGTTCAGAATGTGAATTCATTATCGAAGTAACCATCCCCCAGACCTTTCTCCAACACCCTTCTTGCTGCATCTGAGAGAGGGTTGAGCATCTTATTCCAATGTTCTTGTTTGATGGTGCCTCGGAAAGCCATAACCCTGCTGTCACTAAGCACGAAAGTGGTGAGTCTGGATACCATCTTCTATCTGTCCTAGTATCCAATGTTTTCTATATCAGTCATTTCTAAATCAAGATAAGATAATGTTGCTAATCCTTACTTAATATAGAGATCATCCTTTCATAATTAATGTCACCCTAATAAATTAACCTTATCACACACTAACCTCGAGAAAATTGTGGATTACCTGCATGATTTTTAATGCTCCCATGATTATAAGGATGGTCTTAAGGGAAAATACAATAAATGCCATCCTTTATCACTCCAATTCCGTAAGTTTGTTACACTCAAGCTATAATATTAAGAGAGGGGCCTTTTAAATGAGAGCTCCTTAATCGATGAATCATCATATAAAGTGGCTTCATACGATCCTACAAAATTTCCTATGTGCCAAAAGATATTAATGCCCTGGAGATATACAAGCTATGGAAATTACCTTGGTTTATTTAGGGATAAAGGAAAAAGCTAAGCTTTAAGAATAAAGTAATCAATATAATTAGGGTAGGATCAGACTCATAATGAGTTAGTTTAATCATTTGGATTTAAGGGCTTACAGACTCAAAATTTATTAAGCTAAGGTATCAACTTAATACCTATCTACACCATGATGGGTTAACTGAGTAAGAAACTTTAGGGCCAACACTAGCTACCTATAGATCTTTCTAAAAATTATTTAGTGACTAGGTGTTTGTCAATAGCTAAATTAGCCAATTCATCTACACACCATTCACTTCCCTATATATATAGTGTTGATGACGGGAGAGAGTCCAATATCCAATTTAGAAGAGAACCCTTCCTCAAGGAATTTATGATGATAGCTTAATCCCCTTCAATAACCACATACTTGATACCCAACTGCTTACCAAGGGTCAAGCCTTCTATTAAAGCTTCTAGTTCTGCCCAATTATTTGTTTCTCTGCCTATAAATCTACTGCTATTAGCTATTTCCTTACCCTCTGAGTTATGGATACAACAACCAATTCCTGCCAATCCAGGGTTGCCCCTCGAAGCTCCATCAAAATTAAGTTTATACCAGCCCTCCAGAGGTGGAGACCACTTGCAAGACCTTCACTTGATTGAGGAAAGACAATTCCCATGGCCAATAAAGGGAGGAAGTTTCAAACCTGTCCATTTATTCCTTGTTTTATCATCCCAATGTGTCATAATTGCCTCCTTTTGATTACTTAGCATAATTTTATTGTTAGCAAATTCAATGATAGAGCTTTCAATTTTGTTGAATAGACTAGAGATATCCAACTTGGAGTCCTAAAAGATCTGCCTGTTCATTTCTTTTCATATTTCCCAGACGACAATAGGGGGGCTATAGTCCATAATAAACTGTAAATGTTATCTCTTTATAATTGTGGCCATGAAAGGAGGAAAGCAGAAGTCGATTTCAAAAATGCTGATTTCCAGTCTAATTTGTTACAAAGCCAATCTCATATTTATTTGGGGAAAAGGACATCCTAGTAGAAGATGGTCCATGGTTTCCTCTTTTTTTTCACATAGCGGACATCTACTTGGAAACCTATCATTAGTGAGAATTCTCCTATTCCATACTAACAAGGTGAAAAATATTGCTTTAGGGAAAGTATTTTTTCCCCAGATTAGATCATAAGGAGGATTATTATTAGGGTTAATTATTTTTTATCTAAGATAATTGTAACCATCCTTGATTTTGTATACCCCAGATTTATTTCCATGCCAAATTATTTTATCAGGTTTAATATTAAGCGAGAGTTTCCTAGCCTTCAAAATTTAGCTTAGACTATATTCCTCATCCCTTGGAAGATGCATACTACCTCTATCCTTCCATTTCCATCCTTCCTCTTGTTCATTGTCAAAGGTAACATAATCTTTAACCTTGGAGCCCCAGCGAGCTTCTAAAATGCCTCTAGATTTAGTCCAGTTGCCTAACTGATTAATAGCTTGATATCTTGCCCACAATCAGACTAGAACATGGCATCTTCTCCCTGAGCGTGGTTCCATGTTAAATTTTCTTGGATAATAAATCTACAATCAAGCATAAAATTCTAAATTCTAGAACCTCTGGGGGGATTCTTCTCTCTAAAAATATTGATGGGGTTAGGTTGATTTAAATATTTGTGAGATAAGATTTTAACCCATTTGAGGTTGGGATTATTGAACATTTTCCACACTAATTTCGCTCCAAAGGCTTTGCTCTGGATTTTAAGATCTTTGATACCCGCTCCACCTTCATGTTTTGGCCTACATACCTTTTCCCAAGCTAGAAGGGCTATTTTTTGTTTATCCTCATCGCCTTGCCAGAAAAAGGTTCTCATAATTTTATTAAGTTCATTTCTTTGGTTAACCAGGAGGTAAAGACATGCTAATTGATAAAGGGGAATTGTCGAGAGAACCGATTGGATCATAATTGCTCTTCCTGCCGAAGATAACCATTTACCTTTCCAAGAGGACAATCTGCCTCTGATTTTCTCTATGGTGTGAGTCAACAACGCAGAAGATCTAGATCCTAGATCCAAATAGAGACCTAAATATTAACAAGGAAGAGTTCCTTTCTTGAAATTCAAAATATTAATAATTCCTTGTTCAAGAGGGGGAGAAGTGTTGAAGAAAAATATTTCAGATTTCTCTTTATTAATTTCTTATTGATCTAAAATAAGTTTGAATTCTTTAGCTTCCAGAATTCATGGCTCGGCTTTTTCGCTCTTGCTCTCGAACCAAATCTTTCACTGTAGATGCTCTAGATCGTCAGATTCGGGTTTTTTCAAAAACAAGGTATGTTAAACTTGTTGGATCATGTGTGGGATATACTTCTGACACTCAGGAAATCTCTCCGAATATGGGGAAACAAGAATGGAAGGTTGTCTCTGGTTCTCATTTTCGGGCAAAGAAAATTTATGTCGCACCCTTCTCAATCAAAACCTCAAATAGATATGTCGTGCTAATGCCTTCTTCCCTCAGGGCTTCCTCTGGGGTTTTTCCACGGGAGAGGCTATCTTCAGTGCGTGCTATGGAATGTCCCTTAAACCCTAGATCTGATCATACGAAGGCATTCAATTTGAAATTCCCTAGATCATCAGCTAATTTCCAGGCAAACTATGAGGTATATTCCCCGCCGCATCGAAGGAATGATTGCCCTAATAATTTTTGGCTTCCTGAGATTCCGGACAAGGATTTAGGTCCTCTACAACAATGTCAGAATTAGGTAATGTAGATTGACTCCAATTGCATCCCCTCTAAAGCCAATATTGTCTAAATTGGTATACATCGACCTAGTTCTCACACGGGTAAGGTATACTCTCGTAATAGAAGATCCAAAGATTTAGAGAAGAAATTGGGTTATGATGCAAATAATACTTCAGAGATGCCAAAGAAAAGTAATGATTTTATATCTACTAACCCTAATCAGAAGAATAAAATAGTTATTAAACATAGCCTAGTTGGAAGAATACAAAAGATGTGTGCGGAGTTTGGCATATTTTGCAGGTGGAATGGCATTGGGGCTTCGGCAGGCACGATTGCGAAATGGTTGAAATCAAAGTTTGATAACAAGGTATGCATTACTATTCTTCAAGAAAAAAATTCTTTATGTTGATTGCTCTAGTAAGAAATTGAAAGCAAAACTTTTATCTGAGGGTTGTCCAAAATTTAGAAATATAGGGTTTTTTACCCTAGATTGGTCTCCCTTTTTTAACCCAGCAAATCTGAATAACTTAATGGTTGAGAAGGTTGTTTTGCTTAAAGCCCTGCCAATTGAAGTTTCTAGTGATGATTCCCTTCGCGAGATAGGGAATGGTTTAGGTAGATTTATAGGTTTTGTAGATTAAGATCAGTCCTGTGCAAAGAGAGTTATTATTCTAAGTATGGCACTCAATAAAAAGCTTAACTGTCCTTTGGAAGTATGTTGTGAATCCAGGTCGGTCATTATTTACCCTAACATTATTGATGGGGATTTTGAGGAGGATGGATGCAATTTCGAAGATCCTTTTTTGACAGAGCGGGTCCAAGAGAAAACTAGGAGGAAAAATGTAGGTTGTCCATCTCAAGCCCTAATTAACTCTATCAATTTGAACTCAGGTAATGATATTAATATCAACATTGATTTTCTTTCCAACATAGGGGGTTTTGTTATTCTGAGCAAGGATGGAAAGATGAATGCTATTTCATCACCGAAGGTGAGGAATTTGTCAAAGGATAAGGTCGAGGGCAACCCTGTTAACAATGTTTGTTCCTTAGCTGATAATCAAAACCTAGATTCTCGTATGTCTCGGAATGAAGTTTTGGATATTGGGAGAATGAATCAGTGTGTGAATTCCCTTCCCTCCATATCGGCTTTGTTAACTCTCGATAAACCCTCCGATGGTATTGATATAGAGTCTCAAAGAAAGAAGGAGGAGGAGGTTAGGTTAATATCAGAATATCTTTGTGATAATATAATGGAGGATCTGATAGAGAAATTTTTGGATGAGATCTGTGATGAAGAGGAAGTTGATCGACAGAGGAAAATTTTGATAAAGAAATGTTTGGCGCCAGATTTCACTTTGACTTTAAAAGAGTTAGAGCTCTTTCTGGAGGAGGAATATCAACCAGTTAAAGAAGATAACATGATCTTAGGAATTGACTCTTCACTGTTAACATTGTTTGTTCCTTAGCTGATAATCAAAACCTGGATTCTCATATGTCTCGGAATGAAGTTTTGGATATTGGGAGAATGAATCAGTGTGTGAATTCCCTTCCCTCCATATCGGCTTCGTTAACTCTCGATAAACCCTCCCATGATATTGATATAGAAAGTATATAGTCTCAAAGAAAGAAGGAAGAGGAGGTTAGGTTAATATCATAATATCTTTGTGATAATATAGTGGAGGATCTGATGGAGAAATTTTTGGATGAGATCTGTGATGAAAAGGAAGTTAATCGACAGAGGAAAATTTTGATAAAGGAATGTTTGGTGCCAGATTTCCCTTTGACTTTAAAAGAGTTAGAGCTCTTTCTGGAGGAGGAATATCAACCAGTTAAAGAAGATAACATGATCTTAGGAATTGACTCTTTCCTGCCGGGTAAAGGTCTCCCCAGTTGTGCTAAATATCTAAGGAAAAGGGGCAGGAAATCATCCCAAGAGCTAAGATCTTTAGCTAGGGATGCAGCGGGACAGGTTAAATTCACTGATATTTTTAATGCAGGGAAGGGAAAGTTTCTTCCCAAGGCATTATGAATGTCCTAACCTGGAATGCTAGGTGCCTTAGTGCCCCTAACAAGCAGTGTATCAAATAGTAATTCAGATTTAATTTTATTACAGGAAACTAAATTAGATCATTTAGGACTCAAGAAACTCAACAAGAAACTAGGTGTTAAGGAAATATAGGGTGTGCCTGCCCTGGGGACCTCGAGTGGTGTTGGTATCATTTGGGACCCAAGACCAATTGCTATATTAGAACTGGAAGATCACTCTAATTGGTGATGTGGTATGATAACTAGCTTACGAACTAACTTAAAATTTCATATTGTAAATGTATAAGGTCCTATACTTAATTTAGATAAGGAGAGAGTTTGGCATGAAATAAAAGATAAAATGCTTGAATTTGGTCAAGACATAGTTATTATAGGAGGTGATTTCAATACGATAACAGAATTATCTGAGAAAAGAGGAGGTTCTGGCCAACTTTCTAGGGCTACAAAAGACTTCAATGA
The DNA here is from genome assembly GCA_018584345.1 of Thuja plicata. Classification (NCBI taxonomy): domain Eukaryota; kingdom Viridiplantae; phylum Streptophyta; class Pinopsida; order Cupressales; family Cupressaceae; genus Thuja; species Thuja plicata. The sequence continues at coordinate 144,896 of MU227756.1, forward strand.
ATAGATAAATAGAAATAATCTCTGCGAGATTGCAACTTCAGATGAGTATTTTACTTGGAACAAAAGACGCAAGGGCTTTAGTTTTATAGCTAAAAAATTGGATCGTTTCTTTTTAAAGGCTAACTTAAATAAGCTTCCTTTCACCTTATCTACTAACGTTTTACCCTTATCTCGCTCTGACCATTTTCCTGTAGAACTAAACATCTTTAAAGATAAAAGTCCAGAGAATTGTCCTTTTAAATTTGAACAGATGTGGCTTAAGAATGAAGGCTTCTTAGAAATGATTAAGGAGTGGTGGAATGAGATTGATATCACTGGCTCTAAACTTTATCAAGTAGTTAATAAAGCTAAAATTGAAATCTTGGAACAAAACAAAATTTGGTAATATCTTTGATACCAAAATCTCTATTGAAGAAAAATTGAAAACCCTTAATGAAAAGGTATTTGAGCAAGGCATGGATATTAACCTATATGAAGAAGAAAAGGAACTATTAAAAGATTATGAGGAGGTGTTGGCTAAGGAAGAGATCTTCTGGTGACAAAAATCTAGAGAAACTTGGTTAGCCGAGGGAGATAAAAATACAAAATTCTTCCATAATAGTACTAAGCAGCAAAGATGCATTAATAGGATAACATCAATTTTGGGAAAGAATAATAATTTGATTGAGGACCTTAAAGATGTAGTTAATGAAGTTGTCAGTTACATCAAAGAGATCTATCAGAAGGATGGAGTGCGAAACATAGATAACCAAAATAGTATCCTAGAAAACATTCCCAAAATTATTTTCAAGGATCAAAATAAGTTTCTTCTAGCCAGATTCTCGAAAGAGGAAGTAGAGACTATCCTAAAAAGATGAACCCTGACAAATCCTCTAGCCCTGATGGCTTCCCAATATGTTTTTTTCCAGAAATGTTGGAGTTTTATAGGAGATGAGGTTACTACTGCCTTGGATGGTATTAGAAATTCAGGGAATTTATTAAAGGAGGTCAATAATACCTTTATTGCTCTCATCCCTAAAAAAGAGAAGCCAGAAACATTTAATGACTTCATACCTATCGCTCTTTGCAATACGTTATATAAACTCTTCTCAAAAATAACGCCAAGTAGGCTTTAGAAACTTCTCCCGATCATTATTAGTGAAGAATGGTTTGGTTTTGTTCCAGGTAGATCTATCTATGATGGGATTATTATTTCCCACGAGGCAATGCATTCAGTAAATTATAATAAAAAACCAAGTATGCTAATAAAGTTAGACATTGAAAAAGCTTATGATAAGGTGCATTGGTCTTTTCTAAAGAAATGTTTGCTAGCTTTTGGTTTTGAAGAGAAATGGGTAAACTTAATTTTTACCTGTATTTCTTCCCCTAAATTATCAATACTTGTTATTGGCACCCCTCAGGAATTCTTTCGTATATCAAGGGGGATTTGTCAAGGGGACCTGATCTCCCCATTCCTCTTCATCATCATGGATGAAGCTCTTGGTTGGGCTATAAATAAAGGTAAAGTTGACAATAGAATTCAGGGTATGCGAATAACTAGTAATGTTGATTCCACTACCTATCAACAATTTGTTAATAATACTATAATTAAAATATAAAAAGACTAAGAAATAAAATTTAATTTAAAAATAGAAAAGAATAAAATTAAAATGTAATATAATTAAAATTTAGCTAAGTTTAATGAATGGTCAAAAGACATGAAATGAAAAGTTGTGACTCATTAAAACATGAGATATAAAATTGAGAAGAGAACTTCATTTGAACGGGGGTGGGGGGAGAGGAAGGAAGAGAAAAGGGAAAAGGGAGGTCATGAATCTTTCAAAAAGTGGAAATAATGGAAGGTTGTGACTCTTTCAAAAAGTGACAATAATGGAAGGTTGTGACTCTTTCAAAGGGTAGAAATGATTAAGGGTTGTGACTCTTCCAAAGAGTAGTGATCATGAAAGGTTGTGACTCTCGCAAAGGGAAGCAATGATGAAGGGTTGTGACTGTCGCAAAGGGGAGCAATGATGAAGGGTTATGACTCTTTCAAAGCATAGAAATGATGAAGGGTTGTGACTCTTTCAAATAGTGACAATTAAGAAAGGTTGTGATTCTTTCAAAGGGAAGAAATGATGAAGGATTGTGACTTTTCCAAAGGGTGATAATTGTGAGATTGTGACCATTACAAAGGGCAGACATGATGAAGAGGTGTTACTCTCTCCCACATTGGAAGATATAAAGGGGAGAATGTTTCATTTGAGGACATGGAACATAGATCAATTTCAGGAATAATATATTATTCTCAAAGGAAACAATGAAAAGTGGTGACTCAATTCTTATTCAAGGTGGTGACCCTTTCACCAATAAAGTATAAAGGGAAATTTCATTCCAAACATTGAAGGGGGAATTATAAATCATCACTCATAAATCCATCCAAAAAAATCCTTGATCCATCAATCATTAATCCCTCAAGAAATCAAGCAAGCAATAATCAAATCCACATCAATCATCACTTCATCTTGGAAATCACAAAATATACAATTCAGCAATCAAGCATCACTCTATCAAATCAACATTCATTCAATCATCATCCACCAATATATCAAACTAGAATTCATTATATCGTCACTTTTCAATCATCTAATCAACAATTACTTAATCATAACTCACCAATACCTCAAATCATCAAATCAAAGGAATTCATTCAATCAATCAATCATTCATATGAATATCAATCATTCAACAACCATCGAATGATCAATCAAGGGAAGCATCGGTGCCCATAAGAGCATATCAACACATAATATATCAGCACTCAGGATCAGATTAAAAATTGTCATTTGTTTTAGGCAATAGCATTCTTATTCATTTGTGTTATGCATATGTTTGATATGCATGCTGAATATATGCAATATTAATGAATGTTATCTCATACATCTATGCTCTTCTATTATCTCTTACTAGAAGTTAATAAACTTGTTATGCTTCATAATCTATCCCCAAAAGCAATCATACGGGAATAGAAGGAAGTATGTTAAGGAGAGGTGGTAGACAAAGGTTCCCCCAAATTAAGTACCCCACCCCAAGGTATTTAATCATCATGGGATGTTCCTCTGCTTGTGGGCCAAGGGGCAAGTTGTCTTGGT